>JBAKGM010055454.1:0-15692 GCA_037177215.1 Asparagus racemosus
TGACGGTTAAAGTTTAATTCAGCAACAATCCCACGCAGATTATTATACAGATAATTCGTAATGGATATAAAATTGTAGTAAGAGGCAACTGAGTAAGGGATCTTGCATATACTATTTTCATAAATAATCGAAAAATATAAAATGCGAGTTGAGAGTAACGGGATCTTGCCTCGGGCGTGTCAAACGGATTGACGCGGCTCGACTGCGGTACGACGCGTCGTTCGGCGAAACTATTGACGACGCCTGAATCTGTCGACGACGACAGGATCTGAGGCCGACGGCGGCGAAGGCTGCGAGGGAGAGGGGCTGGTGGCGACGCTAGGGGTGCTGGTGGCGGCTGTGGGTGATGGACGCTGGTGTGTGGCCGAGGGTGTATTGGACTGTCGGTCAAGGAGTGGCTGACCACGGCGACGAGGGCGGTCGTTGGCTGAGGGTGAAGTGGCGGCGTGAGGAGGAGGAGCAGCTGCGGATGAGGGTGGCTGCGGGTGTGCAGCTGGGTCGGGGAGGAAGAGGTTGAGGTGGGGGTCAGAGCGGTGCGACGGCGGCCTGGGACGGTCGTCAGAAGGGGTAGGTGCATCCGGCTTGTTTGGCGGCAACGACGGGGTGAGCGGGAGGCGGGTTGAGAGGAGAGGTGAGTGGAGCGGCGTCGGTGGTGGCCGGAGAGGGAAAGGGCGGTGGAGGCGGTGGGTCGGGTTGAGGTTGGGTGGCCGCGGGTGAGGAGGCAGCGGGTCGGGCGGCGGTGATTGTGCTCGGAGTTGGGTTGAGGGGGATGAGTGCGGGAGAGAATGAAGGAGAGAAGAAAGGCGGCTGGTGTTTGGGATCTGGGCGGCTTGCAGGGGTCGGCGTCGGCGGCGGGATGCTGGGGCAGAGTGGCATTGGGCCGGTCGGCGAGGTCGGAGAGAGAGGGGAACGCGGTCGGGTTCGCTGGGGAAGAAACGAAGAGGCAGGAGAGAAACAGTGGCGGCGGTTGTTTTTTATTTTTTTTAAAATAATTACATATATATATAGGAAACTTTAGGGTTAGGGTTATAACACACGTGTAAAATACACGTGGCTGCTAAAAAAATATGAAATTAGTTATTATTAGCAGGAAATAATATTATGAACAAAATACTATTTACTTTTCATGGAAATTTTCTTAGTAATTGATCAAATACTATTTTTTAATCAACACATCAATAATTAATATTATTATTATTTTTATTAAATGTTAATATCCAAAAATAAAATAATAATAGTAAATAATTATGACAACAATAATAACAAAAAATAGTACAAGAATGATAACAATAAAAATTTTTAAACAGTTTGAGCCTCAAAATGACAATACAGTATTAATATTATTTTCCTTCAATAATTAAATTTATATTTATAATTATTAAAATAAATATAACTAAATTTTAAAATCATAGAAAAATATTAATAGATCATAAGATAAAATACTCTTCTAGAAATAAAATATTTAATATTTTAATTACCAAAATATTTACTCAATTTTGTATCAAAATTTACGGGTATTATAAAATGTGTAAAATACCAACTAGTATTTTAATATAAAATAAATACGTATTAGAAAAATATACGTATCAAAGTATTTTAATATATAAAAATATGTATCGAAAATCACGGGTGTTACAAATAGCTTCTTCTCCTCTCCTAGCATAGGGTCTAGGGACGAGTAAGTAGGCTTTTTTTCTATAGTGGGAAAATTCTTGTTTTCCTAATCTTGTGAGATCAAACGATCAAGAGAAGTGGCTTTGTGCAGCTCGTGTATGATCTCTAGCTTCCACAGTACCCATATCTTATGAATATAGGGCACTAGCAAATAGCAACAAATACCCATCATCCTTGTAATTAGATAATCTGCATATCGCCTTTATGTATTAGAGTCTTCGATCAATAAAACTAAACTTTCTGTCTCTTGAAATTATCCATCTTTGTGTGTTTGATCTATGCATGCTTTACTTCTGTAGCAAACTTGAACTATGCATGACTTGATCTCTGTATAGAGTTGTTGTGTTGGAAGCGAAGCTCGAACTTCCTTGTGTTAGTGAGGGTTGAATTTTAGTTTACCAGGTGAGATCTTAAACAAATTGAGTCAAGATTTTCTCATTTTGGAGACTTAGTGAAATCTGTCAAGTTATTTTGGCGTTATTCATTATATAGGGTCTCAAGCAAATTGAGTTAGAGTTTTTTCAATTTGAAGACTTAGTAAAATTCACAATGTCATTCTAGCATAGTTCACCTTAACACCCCACTGAATGAGGCGATGTTCACGTACTCGAGAAATAGTTGTCTTCGCCTAAGAATTTTAAATTTTGAGTCCTCGATTTGTGCACCTAAATCTGTGGTGAGGTCCATTCAGAACAAGATTCTTGGCATGGTTTGGCGTGAGATCTTTAGTGAAGTTCAGGGGCGAGATCTTCGACGAAGTTAGGGGTGAAGAATCTTTAGCGAAGTTTGAGGCCAAACTATAAATAGAACTGTTTTACCTCCTTCTTCTCCACTTTGATTTTCAAAAATTCTCTAACTTCCTCAAAACCCTAAATTCTTCAAAACTTTTCAAGACTCATCTACCTATGGCTCCTCGTCGTGCAATTTCCAGAGGAAGAGGCTCTGCCAGAGGAGCTCATCAGCCAAGAGCAGAGGGTGTACCAGCGTAGCTTGAAATGGGCTTGGGTAAGCTTCGAAACTATTTATGGCGACTTTTAGATTAGCCTAATCTCAGCACATCGGGCTTTGAACAGTGCCTTAGGTGCTTTAAAACTTGATTCGTTGCCAAAAGCGTGATCTTTTTGACCACTTGTAGTCTGATTGATGAGCTTCCGTCGTCATCAATGAAGCTCCGTTAGCAACCAATAATGGCGCTGACGTGGCAAGCTTCACTTTTTGAGGCGGGGCTCATTACTGTTTAGCCTTTTTGGGCTTCTATAGTGAACTTCATTTGTGTGGAGTTCACTTATTCTGACTTGAGCGACCTTCGCTTTGACGAAGTTTGCTAGTTTTTTCAGGGTGACCTTCACTTGAGCGAGGTTCACTTGTTTGAATGGGGTGCGATTCGCTAGTTCAATGCATATAGTGAAGTTTGTTGTTTTTTGCTGTGAACTTTACTTCATCTTGTCAACATTTAGTTGGTGGAGATGATTCTCACTTACGAGTGAGGTTCGCCTATGGTGAACTTCACCTCTAGGTGTGAAGACTTGATTGATTTCGTTTGATCTTTGTCTTCTAACTCGTTTGTTGTTTGTCTCTTTGTGCAGTTTCTTATTCGAGTACTTCTGTTGACCGCCGTAACCACTATGGTCACAATGGAACTCATGACCTTGAAGTGGTGTACGCCTTTGATGGGAATGTCCCTCTATTCCTCGAAGAAAGTAGCCAGGAGAGGATCAAGACTATATGATTAGGAGACTATCGAACCTTGTGGGAGATAATTACTGACACGAAGTTCTCCTTTCCCAATGAGGATGCATCAGTGCAGCCTCATATTCTCTTTGGAGACAACACTTTTGGTGGCAATTCCATATTCAACTGTGAGGTGGAGCATTGGTACTATGCCCAAGGCGATCGCCATCATTACTTACTGGCACTAGAACGTCACATCTCCATCATGTTCTTACAATGTCTTGCTATGCCTCGCCAACATTACTTACTGGTGCTAGAACGTCACATCTCCATCATGTTCTTAGCAACGTTTGGCACCTCCAGAGCCTAAGACTATACCTGGAGGCTCTTTAAGGATCAGAGAAGAGCCTCTTGTGTGCCAATGCCGGAGCCTAGAGTTGACCCTTCAATTGATTTCTACTCATCTGATTGTGTCAATTTGTTTGAAGTACCTTCGGCTGATGTGTGTTTCTTGTGTGTAGGTAAGGAACCCATCCTTCTTGATGATGAGGAGCAGGTGGATTATGAGCCTGACGCTACTGACGCCTATTTGACTGAACCTGACAATGTCGGCTTTGATGGCGATTTCAAGGACTCTTCTTACATGCCAGGTATATTTATCTCTAATCAGTCTTATATGATTTCTTCACTTTGGCAACTAACGCTTCATCTATCTCTTTAGCAGATGATGAGCCCGATTTTGACGTCATGGGTGGGGCAGTCCCTACATCATTTCCTCCTAGTGACAATTTTGAGCCTGTAGCCAATTTTGAGGGCGCTTTTGGTGTCTTGGAATTTATACCAGCTATCGATATAATAGTAGATCATGTGTTAGTACTTGTTTTAGCAGCGTGACACAGACCAGTTGTTCATGGATCTTTAGATGAAGACGACGATGCATCAGTTTCTCCAATCATGGTAGGGGTTGGGAGGGTGGTAGCTCTAAGCCCTCAACCTCATTTTGGTGAAGGCCCAATCATAGCTGCAGCTACCTCTGATGAGCCAGAGGTTATGTCTATAGGCATTGAGGTCATGCCTATTGATGTGCTGATGACTACGGCAATGGTTGTGAGGACTGTCATTCCTTCAACTGGAGTGGCGTCTTCCACTATGACTGTTTCTAGTATGTTGGTCATGCTTGCACTGTACCTCATGTCAGGCAACAAATGAATACAAGTTTTGCTAACTTCTTTTCCAATTACCACAGACGCATTGGTGGTTTCCACAGGGGCGGGTCCTTCAAGTCATGTAGAGATTCCTCAATCTCTTGATCCTAAAGACTTAATCGAGTTAGAAATCCAAATCCTGACTGAGAGCTTGGTGAAGTTGTTTCACCAAAGCATTGAATCTACTTTGAATATATAGAAAGGCTTATCCACTCATACCCTGGCTTTATTAAGGAGCCAGCTCAGTCTTTTAACGTCGATTGTAGGTCCTACTCACATTAAACCTTTCAAGATAATGATTGATGAGGTTGAATTCTAATTCCAATATTTCCAATGACTACATGTGGCTAACATCAACGATATTGTTGAGGTTGAATTCTGTCATCTTTCGGCGAATCATCGTAAGGTCAAAAAATTGACTCGTGAGGAAATGGAGCGGATTAAGGTGAAGGTTCAAGGGTTGAATGATGATATCTCATCATTTGATGACCGTCAGGAAAAGTTTCACAATGCCATTCATGAACATGAAGCTATCATCAATGAGGCCAAAGCAGCTATTGTCGTTGCTCAAGTACATCTAGAAGCAGCTCAACACTAAAAAGTAGAACTTGAGCTTTAGTCAACTGAGTTGACCAAAGAGTGGGATCTCCAAGTTGTGTAGTTTGAAGCTAACATGAAGAGGTTGACAGATGTTAGAACCCAGGCTGCCCCCGTCGATCCTAGAGTTCTGAAGGAAAGGGCTGAGAAGGGTGCTCATGAGGTTAGGGATGCTAAGCTAGCTGAATGTATTGCCCGGATACACACTTTTTATCCATTTTCCCCTTGAGAACTTTGTAATAATTTAACCCTTTTTAATAATGAAAGGACTTTTATCTACTTTTGATGTGCATACGACAGAGGTGTAATGTTAACGTATCGTAGTGACATCTTTGCTGGGGAGAAAGATGATGGGATCAAATTTGGTGGAGGTGTAGTGTTAACTTATTGAATTTGATCAAATTGATATTGTTCAGAGGTGTAATATTAACATGACTTTAACAGAGGTGTAATGTTAACATGCCAAATGAAATAACCGACAAAGGTGTAATGTTAACCAATTGGTTCAAAAGGGCCCAAAGGACGACTATTGCTTAGAAGTGTAGTGTTAACTTAACGGTAGGAAATCGATGGAAGTGTAATGTTAACTGAGCAATTTTTGATAGTAGCAAATTAACGGAGGTGTAATGTTAACATACCGAATTCGATAAGATTGGTCGACAGAGGTGTAATGTTAACCAATCAGATCATGAGAACTGTTCATAGTTGGAATGTTAACATGACTGGTAAACTATCTAGAATCATACAGGGGTGTAGTGTTAACTTGATGACTCGTTGGGTGTTTTGGTTTGATTTTGGATTGATTTTGGATCAAGAAAATCAATATATGGTCAAAGGTGGAAACATAAACGGGTGACCAGAATCTCTATGGGGAGATAATATTGGCCAAAATAAAGGGTAATATTTCTTGAGAAACTTCCCGTTGATTTGCACCATGAGCCTATTACCACTTTGGTCAATTAGGTGGTATGCTCCATTTGAGTAGACTAACTTTACTACAAACAGACCTTCCCATTTTAGTTGGAATTTCCCCTTAGCCTTATGCGTCATGACCATGGGTCGACGAATGGCTAAGACCAGGTCACCTTCTTTGAAGGATCTTCTCTAACTCTCCCATTGAGGGCTCTCAAAATGCATGACTGGTAGATCTTGATTCATTGCTAAGCTTGGAGTCTCAGCTCATCTAATGCCTCTAGTTCTTGTAGACATTTTTGATGATGTTCTTTGGTTATCATCTTCTCGGCAAGGGCGATTCTTAGTGACGGTACATGAATTTCCAGAGGGATCACGTCTTCACATCTGTAGACTAAGGAAAAAGGAGTAGAGCCAGTGAGAGTGTGGAATGTTGTTCGATAAGCCCACAAACACTCTCCAAGTTTCTTGTCCCAATCTTGTCTGTTGGAGGAGATGAACTACGTCAGAAGTTTGATAATGATTTTGTTGAAAGCTTCAGCTAAGCCATTAGCTGCTGGGTTGTATGTCTTAGAAGCGACATGTTGAATTCTGAACTTGTTATAGAATTTGAAGAACGGTCGACTGATGAACTGTGGACCATTATCATGGACGATCCTTCCAGGGATGCCGAATCGATAGATCACAGGATTTCTCAAGAATTTGATCACCATAGATGGTGTGACTTCTCTAAGCAGAATAGCTTCGGCCCATTTAGAGAAGTAATCTGTAATGGGCAAGACAAATTGATGGCCTTTGGCGGACAGCGGACTGATTGGCCTGGTGATGTCCATTCCCATACTTCAAAAGGCCACGAGGCGAAGCTTAAATTCGAGGAATCTCCAAGCGTAATGTCGTTGAACTGCTTCTTTGCTCTGCTTAGATTAAAATCTTCAGCTTCCAAATCAAAAAAGCCCGATCCCCTCTCCAATGGGCGTAGAGGGGTATTTATAGCCTTTAGGAAGTGTAACAGCTGAAAAGAACTCAATTTGTGACCTGCCAGAATCGCGTAGTGGGCGAGACACTTTTTGTGTCTCGGCCCAAAACTATCTGGGCCAAAGGGGTTGGGCTCCTGGCTATTGTAACGGTTCTTCCCCCTTTTAAGGCATGTTTAATGCTCCATTTATGCACTTAGTGGGCATTTTTCAAGGATGTAACCACTACTAATGTATATGAGCGTTCTCACGTGTTGAAAGGGTAAATGGGCCCCACGAATGACGATAAAACACGTGAATAATGCTTCAGACATAATATGTGTCTCGGCCGACACAACAAGTGTCTCGGCAATGGCTAAGACACAATAAGTGTCTGGAATATATATGTGTCAGTTTTACCCCTGTAGTTGCTTTCCTTATGTTTTGATGACGTTGCTCTTCAATCTTCTCATGATTAAATCATATTTGGGGTTCGTCGATAATTTTTGATGCCTACAGATACCCCCTCTAAAGTTTTCAGACTTCGCTATATTTTGTCGAGGAGTTTGGAATACTTTGGACAAGATATGCCTTGCTTTTGTCCAACGTTGAACTTCATTAATGAGGCGTATATCTTTCTCTGGCTTTTGAACCCTTGCTACACGACGTCGCTGACCATATTCTGGGATCAATAGATGTTGTGTCTGTATTTGAATTATCTAAAATGATTGAGTCAACTTCGAACTGATCATCTTCATTCTGAAGGTTACAACTTAGGTTGTAGTTAAATTTACAAGAGTATCGGGATAAATATTTATCTGACCACTTTAACTCGTGACAGTGGGAGATGACTGCTCACCATTACCGTTCTGAAGGCATATGGCATATGATTTTTCTTCAATATCGTGGATTTTAGAGAAGGGGTACCGTTCACTTTACTGAGCACTGGGAATCTAATTATCTGTTGTAGGGATAAGCTTCAGAGAACACTCTCGAATGTGACCCGGGATCAAATCACTTTGAATACACCATTTGAGAGGTCATGTTTATGGATTGTAGTAGAGATGAACATGTCAACATCTCAAATCACGTGTGGAGGCTAACCGTCAAATTCCAGAGTTGGCGAGACAATTTATCCATCCTCTTTGTGCGCGACACATTTTGGTCTCTCACCGGTTCACCTTTGGCCGAGACACTTTTCGTGTCGCACTCGGAGGGCTGACATTGGGTCCCCCCTTTATAAACACGACAGTTTGTGATTCTTCGACACCTATCTCTTGGAAATCAAAAACCTTTCAAATTCTTCCCTACCCTTATAAAAGCCCTGAAAAATCCTTCTGACCCACAAATCCCATCTTCTTGCTTTGAAAAGATTCTCTTTAGATCTAGGGTTTTTGGTTTTCTTCAGATTTAATCGATTTTGATCGATTTTTTCACACAATCGGGGTTTTTCTTTATCTTCTATCAGATCTGACATCCCCTCCCCAATTCTTATGATTTTCGAGCCTTGTTTGTCTAGATCTTCATCACAACCGACCAAAACCTGACTTTTTTGAGCAAAACCCCGATTTTTGTCATGTCTCCCAAGAGATCTATTGCTTCCAAGGGCAAATCTACCTCCCGATCCTCTGAGACTAAAGAATCAATCGCTCCAACATTTGGGAGTGAGTTTTTTCCTTCTTGTTTTGGATAATAACGTGTACGTTGTGTTAAAAGTGGGACTTTACGTAAAAATCCTCATTTGCTCTCCTTCGCGAGGCATTCGGGAAGAGTTGAGATCATCCTTCATGAGGATCTGGCCTAAAATGAGTATCTTGTATTGTGAAGATACTCATAAAATTAAGAAAATGAGATTCTGACTGTCTCGTGCTTGCGAGATAGTTTGGACTGTCTTGCAATGGCGAGATAGTTTGATCTATCTCACCGTTGGCAAGATAGTTTGGACTGTCTTGGCCATTGCAAGACTGTTGTCTCATTTTTTGATTTTTTTGACTAAGTGTATTTTGCACCTAGTATTGATCCTTCGACTTGTTCTGACATATTTTTCCTGTCCCTTGCAGTTGAAGTTCCTGTTACGGCGTTTACTGCCCGCGAATCGATTGAGCTGAATAGCACTGTCTTCTCTTCTTTTCGCAAGGCACCGCTGATAGCTGAGGCTCCCCTACTTGGCTCCAGTGTAGCTCTAGAAGTACTAGAGTTGCTACAGCAAAGGGATCGACGTACGTTGTAGAGGACGATAACCGACGATCCATTGGCAAAGAACGCTGGCTCCACTGACTTCATACGGAAGTCTAGCTTCTTTTTCGGGGATTCTTTTGAAGACGCAGAGATTCTCTCCTCACTCTCCGAGCCCTAGCTATGTGAAGGCAACGGCACTCGTCTGCATCTGCCTGCTTTTCTCCGCCATCGCTCACTAGTGCACCTGCGCAATCTATTGGTCATAAGGGATATGTTCTGGAAAACTGACTGAGAATCAGGAGCGCATTCATTGTGGGTACGTTAGCCAAGGTGCTACCCCATGCTCTAGTTATAGGGGTTATATTCGTGGACTCTATCTCAGAATGGCGGGTCAAGATAATCTACCCCATGACGAGCTGATGGTCCAGGCTAATACTAGGAAGAATCGCCTAGCTAGGATAGGAAGGGAGCTGCCAGCTAAGAAGTACCGATACTTTGGTTGGGTCCACTCTTCTAGTGACCGATGGTGGTCAAGAATGACTGAATATGTCCTTGGTCAGGGGGGTCTGGAACTTCAGGAGAAGGGCTTGTATATTCCCATTCGAGCTAGCATGTATGGGCTCCCCATCAGCATCAAGCACTTCTTCACGCTCCTAGAGATCTATAATCCAGACACCAATACCTTCCTAATAAGGAACAGGGACTTGGACCTGCCGCTCCATGAGATGATGAAGGTATCCGGCCTTCTGATGGGTGAAGCGCCGTATTAGGAGTACTTTCCCACCAACCGTCAGCTAAACCGAATGAAGGAAACGTATTATACGGCGATAGCTTCCACCAATGTGAAGGCTAAGAAATGGCCGCAAGTTAGCTTGAAGCAGTTTGCTGACTACTTGTTTAAGCACTTGGAGGGTCCTGATGAAGTAGACGAACAACAGCCTCTGAACCCCTCTGACATCAAATAGCTGATTGAGAAGGTGAAAGCTCAATCATATACGACTCCATTTGCTGTGGGTAAAATCTTGAAGGGCACCAAGTTTGAGACTTTCCTGTGGCATACACAGAAGCAGATAAGGCGACAAACTCTTCTGGTGGGCTATCTGGCCATTTGGTTAAAGAAATGCGTAGTCCCACACCAAGTCTCCGAGTCTATACCTTTGGAGGTTCTTTTCCCAATTGTTGAACTAGTTATCGGCCATTGACTATATCTTCTTCTGGCAATGGTAGCAGACATTCATAGAGGGCTCTGACGCTTAGCCGCTAGCTTCATACAAAGGGGAAAGAAGCCTTTACACGAGATCTCGGTCACCAAAGGTGAGTTACCGTATACATATCTGATAACTTGGCTTATTCTCCACTGCCCAGTTCTGATGACAGTGCCCGAGATTGTTGATCGTGAACTCCCCCTGCTACAAACTTTGGAGAGATGTAAATGGGGAGCACGACAATGGCACGAGGTGTCTCGTCAGTACAAGGTCACCAAGTGTTGGGAATTCTTTAAGTGTTTCCCACACTTCTCGGGCCATTACGATGAGGTGCTTGTAGCTACTGCTGAGCCTAACGGAGACGGGACAGTGCTGGACCTCGGCTGTTTCTGGTGGTTGATAAACATTCACCCCGGTTATCTAGTCTTCTGGGTCAAGAATTCTTGTAGCATCAAGCCTTATCTTCCCTACCGGTTCTCTCGCCAGTTTCGTTATGACCAAATCTTTGTCGGGAATTCGAATCGGGGGATGAAGACCCGCGGAGGCCTTATTGACTATGTACGCGCCTGGTATTGGAGTATAAGTGGCTGCACCAATGCTAATTTTAGTCTCCCTGCTATCGAGCCCAAGCTTCAGATGACTTTCCTATACTGCAAGTGGCTCATCGTAGTAAATGCTCCCACTTCAAGTATTTCAGAAGTCAAAGTGGAGCGTAGAAGAGAACCAACACCAACTCGTGTCTCCCCTTCACGAGCTGAACTGCCCCAAAAGTCCAAGGGCAAAAAGAAGGTTGTTCAGGAAGAGAGCGACGAAGATTCTTTTGATGACACAGTCCAGACTTCTGAAGAGGGAGAAGATATTGTTCGCCATGAGGGGATTAGGATAAGGAGTGAAGTGGTAGCTCCTCTTCCCCGTCGTTCTCCAATTCATCAAGATGGGTCAACGCGGGTTTCTCACCATGCTCCATCTCCTCGCCAACATCCTCCGAAGCGACCTCGAATGAAGGTCCTTTTCACTTCTCCCAACATAATGAGCGTTGAGACCAGGGAAGAAGAAGAAGAAAAAGAAAGAGGAGCTTTCGAGCTCACTTTTTAGAAGAAGGTCCGCTCATCGACGAATGTACTCGAGCCAGCTACTATTGCCCAAGTGCTAATGCATCAAAAGAAGGTTGCATACAGGCCTCGTCGTCAAAGATCTCCATCTCTTGAGGCAGAGAGCACTGATTTCTTGATTGAGGGGGGAGGTAAATTTTGTCAGCTTATTTCTTAATTTGACCATCTCACTTGTGATTCATATTTATCTTCTTCTCTTTCTCAGGGAACTCTAAAAAAAGGTGAAATTCCAGTTGAGCATTCCCCTCCATCACCCTTTATATATGAGGAGCCAAGTTTCATTGATCAAATACATGAAGCTATGGATGAGGGTGCCCGGGATACTGTTATCAGCGCAGACATTGATGTCCCTCCCATTCCTGAGGCTATCATTTCAAGTACGAATAACTCACCTGGGTGACAACTCAAGGAATTGAGGGAGTCTGACTTTGTTCCTCCGCTAGTGGCTTGTGCTCTTCATGTTTTTTTAGAAAAATTTCAAAAAATGAGCGCAGGCGCTAGCCGAGTGGAGCCAACTCCCGGTAAGAATCCAATTTTTTTACTTTTTTTTCTCCTCTTCGTATTGAAAGTTCTAATATATTGTAGCCGCAGTAGAGGAGGAACAAGCTGAAGAAAGGGCAACCCCAGGCGAGACGTTGGGGGAATCTGCTGAACCTGTGGAATTGGCTCCCGGTATTTACATATATTGTCATGATTTTGACACATGCATATACGTATGCTGAAACTTAGCATGTCTTTGCCAAAATCGCAGTGGAAGAACTGATGGAGATAGAGCCCGTGCATGAGGAGAGTCTTGGGGAGCTCTCCGAACTGAGCTTGGCTGAGATGATCTCTGTTTCTGTGTCCGATCACAACCTGACTTACGATATGCTATCAGAATAGGCTCAGAGAGAATCTGTTGTAGAAACTAGCTCTTCTACAGGTACATGTCTTACTACTCAGATTCTTTTAGTTATCTTACTGATAGCTGATAATTTAATGGTATTTTCGCCTGCAGCTCCTAGGGAATCTTCGGCTTCTAAATTAGAGGTCCAGCCTCCCAATTTCTAGACTGAATCTACTGTTGTCCCGCCTTTCGGTGAAGGCTCTCCCGTTCAACCTGGACCATCGGCTACTCAAGCTGAACATGAATCAACTTTAGTGGTTCCTGAGGTTGAACCAATAAGTGCGGGGAAAACAGCACAAGCTGAAGGATCTTCGAGCTGTATCGGTATATGTCTCGACCCTATTCTTTATAAGAAAATTTTTTAGGTTTGAAAATCTTCCGAAACTCACATTTCTTCCTTCACAACACCTTCAACTGTATTGTATGATTCAATTAAGGTGTTGATGTTAGACGAAGATCTGGAGAAGGCGGTTATTAGTGCAGAACTTGCAAGTTTTGCTTTCTTCTCAATAATATTATTGAGAGAGTTGTGAACAAAGGCACCTCCTTCAATTCTTTCAAGCGACTTCTCGATTGGCATGTAGCGACTATAAGAGAAGAAGGCTTCTCTAACTTGGCAGACTCCATTGCAGGAGATCTGACTCAGTTTGAACAAGAGCTGGAAGAACTTTTTAGACTGCAATCCGAGGGTGCTTCTTCGTATATTTCTGCCTAGGTCGAGTCTATCATGAGAGCTAAGGAAGTCAGGCGAGGAGTAGCTCAACAAGAATTGCGGCATTTGCAGTCTCAATCCGAACACATCAGGGCAAGTCTAAACATAAAAAAGAAGACCAAAGCTGACTTGCTTCATTCTATTGTGCTGCAGAACGTTGAACTTGCTCGCTTAAGAAAAGCTGTTGAAGATACCAAAGAAATGCGGGATCTTCTGAAGATTGACCTGACCAGAGTAGAGAAGTCTTGCTCTAAGCTAACTGAACAAATGAAGACTTTTGAAGAAAGGTCTGCTGCATTGGAGCGAGAAATTATTCAGCTTCTAACTCCTGACGATCCCTCAAGCGTCTTCTTAGAGAAGGAGTTAGAACAGAAGTATATGGAGGAGCTTTCAAGTCCGGTGGAACGAATCCACTACCGCCAATTACCCTGTTATAGCACTTTTGCTAATTTTTGTTGTACATCAAACACTTTGTATTTCATTGTTCATGAAATAAAATTTTGATGTTTTTATTACGCCATCTAATTTGTTTTGAATAAATAAGCATAATCTTGATAGGATTTTTAGCAAACCCTCAGCCATCAACGGATTTGATAAGCCTTTACGAACTACCATTTGAGTTGGGCTAGCATGTAGATTATCTAAGTCCGTTCTAAATGTAATGTTGTGCTAAAAGAATAAACTCTCTTAGACTTTGTACTATGATATTGAATATGTAGTTTCAGTCAATATTCACGAGTATTGACTACCTGGTGGCGTGAGTTAGACGCTGACTTATTCTTGATTTAAGGACAGGAATAACACCTACTACGTATAAATAGGCGTAGGTTTAACAAATCATTAAGTCAGTAATGAGACTGACTATATATTGAATACATAGGCTTTGTTTGCTACGATACTGAATACGTAGACTTGAGCAATTGTCATGGGAATTGACTACCTGGTGGCGTGTGTTAGGCGCTGACTTATTCATGATTTAAGGACAGGAATAACACCTACTACGCATAAATAGGCATAGGTTTAACAAATCATTAGGTCAGTAATGAGACTGGCTGTAAATTGAATACATAGGTTTTATTTGCTATGATATTGAATACGTAGACTTGATCAATTATCTTGAGAATTTACTACTCGGCGGCGTACGTTAGACACTATCTTATTCCTGATTTAAGAAGAGGAATAACACCTACTACGCATAAATAGGCATAGGTTTAACAAATCATTAGGTCAGTAATGAGACTGGCTGTATATTGAATACATAGGCTTTGTTTGCTATGATACTGAATACGTAGACTTGATCAATTATCACGAGAATTGACTACCCGGCGGCGTGTGTTACATGCTGACTTATTTCTGATTTAAGGATAGGAATAACACCAATAGGCGTAGATTTAACCAATCATTAAGTAAGTAATGAGATTAGCTATCTATTGAATACATAGGCTTTGTTTGCTACGATACTGAATACGTAGACTTGATCAATTAACACTGGAATTGACTACCCGGCGGCATGTGTTAGATACTGACTTATTCTTGATTTAAGGACAGGAATAACACCTATTACATATAAATAGGTGTAGGTTTAACATATCATTAAGTCAGTAATGAGACTGGCTATATGTTGAATACGTAGGCTTTGTTTGCTATGATACTTAATACGTAGACTTGAGTAATTATTAGGGGAATTTACTACCCTGCGGCTTATGTTAAACGCTGACTTATTCCTAATTTAAGGATAGGAATGACACCTACTATGCATAAATAGGTATAGATTTAACAAATCATTAAGTCAGTAATGAGACGGGTTATATATTGAATACATAGGCTTTGTTTGCTATGATACTGAATACGTAGACTTGATCAATTATCACAGGAATTGACTACTCGGCGGCGTGTGTTAGACGCTGACTTATTTCTGATTTAAGGACAGGAATAACACCTACTACGCATAAATAGGTGTTGTTGTCTTCTCTTGAGACAAAGATGAACCCGTTGTGTCTTCTCTTGGGGCAAAGACAAACCCGTTGTGTTGAAGAAAAGAAGGTATTTTCTTATCTCCTGCTTCAATTAAGAACTCTTTGTTCACATGAACTGAGAGTCAAAAGATTCTTGACGCACGTGCGTCAAGAATTCTATAAGGAAACTTAAAGTGAGATCTCCACTTCAAGAATTAAATTGGAGTCGGGCCATGTGGCTTTGACTCAGAAAAGGGGGCCTTTTAACTCACGTGAGTAAAAGCTGGAATTTGGATGAAATTTGGGAAAAACCAAATGTTCAAATTTGTTTGGGTTTTCGAATTTGTCTACTTTTAGGGCAGAGACGAACCTGATACTCATTTGCAGAGGAATCGAGGAAAGATTTTGATAATTTTGTTGGCCTTAACTGTTGTGGGTTTGGCCAAGTGGGAGTGATGATAAAGAAATTTTTATTTTGGTCCTAACTGTTTGAAGGTTTGACCAAGTCAGAATTTAGAGATCATGACTATTCAAAAGTCTGTTCATACAAAATTGATGAAGGGTATTTCTTTGCTATCGGGGTATGCTAAACCTGGGTCCTTCATCGTAAAATGGGTTATCCTGAATACGCT
>JBAKGM010055516.1:0-15677 GCA_037177215.1 Asparagus racemosus
TATTTTTGATATTTTCATTGTAAAAGCCTTATAAAAAGGCGTGCTGTAATTTGAATTTTGTTGTAAAAGATAAATTTGTAACAAGTTCATTTGCAGATTAATGAGAATGTCAGCAACTAGTTTCCACGCGAACACTAGTACCCACCCCCACACCTAAATTTTACATTATCCTCAATACAAACTATATGATGTACAAAGTAAAGTAGATAGGAAATAAAGTACTTATTTTTGTTCGGTCGACCTAGAACAATGATAAAAATCTGTAATTACTTTTGGTATGAGAATGATGCTGTTAAAAACATTTCTTACTTTTTTTGTTTTTTATTTTTTCAACGTTTGTTTTTCATTTTTTTCAAAATTTTTTCTTTTCATTTTTTCTTTTTTCCCCAAAAGAACATGAAACTTTCAAAAGAGAGAGGAATAAGTTCTCTTTATTATTATTTTGAGACAAAGAGTAAAGATGTAAAATAAAAGATTAAAAATAAAGAGCTCACACACTACATCAAGTCCTATCTTATTGATAAAAATTCTACCTCAGATTTTAAAAAAAATCTAAAATGATAAACTCTATGATGTGCTTAAATTCTATACATTCCAAAGTTTTCAAAGATTTTTGTAGTATTTGAAGATAGGTAGCTAGAGGGTTATGCTTTTTAAATTTTGGGTGTTGATCAAACAGAAAGAAAGTCTCAAATTTGAATTCAGGTGCCACATGAATGAAAGTTTGTCCTTACACAGCTAGTTCTTCTTTAAAAATTTACTCAAATCCTAAATTCATGGTTATGGTATGATAAACTAGTTGTTCTATATTTTCTAGGAACCTAAGTTCATTAGCAAAAAGTTCTTAAAATTTGAGATCAGTGAAACTTGTCTCTGGCTTCGTACTTTTCTTTATAAAGACTAATTCTGATTCTGACTCTTCTAGTGTCTTGATTTCTTCTGGAAAGATGTCCTCAAAACTCGGGTCTGACTCACTCTCTTCTTCTAACTCTTCACTCAAAATTCCTGGATGTAGTTGACTTCTAGGGGTTGATCTGATGGATCAATTGAGTAGTTTCTAATATTGAAAATGTTGAGATCAACAGTCATATTTTTAAAGGATAACTTTGTTTGACCAGTTCTGTAGTTGATCAAAATATTGAAAGTGGATAAGAACAATCTTTCTAAAATGATAGGTATCTGATCTTTGGGAGTAGGAACGGGCTGCGTTTCTAAGATTATGAAATTCACTAAAATAATAAACTCCCTAATTTTAATCAGAACATGCTGTATCCCTCCCTTGGGTATTTTTGTAGATCTATCGGTTAACTGAAGGGTACATCTAGTTGGCTTCAGTTCACCTATCCTTAGCTATTGAAAAATTGAATAGGGAAGGAGATTCACACTAGCTCCTATGTTTTGAAGTGCCTTATCAATGAACGTTGTTCCCATGACATATGAAATAGTAAAACAAACATGATCCTTATATTTCAAAGGCATGGGCTTTGAGATCATGTCATTAATATTTGTAGCTAGAAAGAATTTCTTGGGAACAATAGTGATTCCTTTCTTAGTGCACAAATCCTTTAAAAATTTTGCATAAGACAAGATTTGTTCGATTGCATCTAAGAGAGGAATATTGCCCTTAACCTACTTGAAACTTTTAAGGATTTTCTCTACTTAGAGAGAGTTTTTTTCCAAGCCTGAGTCTTTCTAAAGAGGAAGCAACAGGTTTAAACCTATCAAAATTGAGCTCTAGTTTGATTTCAGGTTCTTGGTCATCAGAAGTGGGTGATTGTTGAACAGAGTTATTAGAAGGAGAGAGAGCTTGTTAAGGTTTAGTGGTTTAAATAGGAGAAGAGAAAAAAAAGTTTGATTCAGAGGCATTTTAACTTGATTATCGATCTATTTTCCTAGCTGTAGTGAATGGATAGTATTCACTTGAGCTTGGTAGGTTGAACTTAATCTAGGGTCCTTAGGATTTACAACAGGTTGACTTGAAAATTTTTTCTTTTCTATGTCACTCAAGTTACTAGCTAGTTGACTAAGTTGAGTTTCTAACCTAGCTATGGCTTAAGTGTTAGAAATGAGATTTGACCAGTTGTCTGCATAAAGGAATTCAGGATGGTGGAATACTGAGTCAATACATTAGTAGTCTATGTAGAAACCTTTATCATGGTATCTAAAAACTTTTCTAAGATACTAAAATATTTCTCATGATCAAAACTTGGAGGAATCGAATTCACAGATTGATTTGGAAGAGACTGATTCTAGCATGAAAAATTAGATTGTGGAAAATTGTGTGGTGTGCTGAATGGAATTGTGTTTCCTCTAGGAAATAGGAGTTGAAGTGGGATTGAAATTTTAATTTCTAGAGAAATTTCCTTCATTCTATACAAACTTTAGATGATTACTCAAATCTAAGCTGTAGGTTGGAGAAAACAGATCATTTATATGATAAAGGAATGTAGTGTTCACTTTACCAAGTGGTGGATTCTTTCCTAAGAGAGGACATTCTTCTAAAACATAGGCCGGAGATAAACAGTTATGACGCCCTAGGGCAAAAACTTAATTGATTGAGTTGGGGCTCGTTCTTTGATTTCTAAGGCTTCATAACCTACGCAGGATTGTAGCCATTCTTATTTCAGAGGCTATGTTTCACTCTAGGGAAGGACCACTCGATTTGGTTGGGGGAACTGATGAAACTCTTTCATCACAATGTTCCCACTGCATGATTTTTCTAGACAAACTATCTAAGAATTCTCAAGTTTCATCAGCAATTTTCTTCATAAAATTTCTTTTACACATATTCTAAGGAAGCTTTTGAGGAATAGTCAAATCCTTCATAGTTGATTTTGTATAATCGCTATTTTTCTAGACCATGATGAGGACTTCAAATAAGAGTATCCTTAAACCTATCAAAATACTTCTGGAATAGCTCCCCGGGGACTATTTGAACTTCTAAATGTAATTCTAAACTTTACTATTTTATGAATTGGGAAAATTTTCATTAGGAAAACGGTCACAAATTCATCCTAGATTGAGATAGAAGTTATGGTTAAGTGATACAATCATTTCTTGACGTTGTCCTTAAGAGCAAATGAGATAAATCTAAGCTTAATTACATCCTCAAAAAACTTTATAATCTTAATCATAAGACAAACTTCTTCAAACTCAGATATAAAATGTAAACATCTTCAGAATTATTTCCTAAGAATTTTGGAAGCATGTTCATGAAGTGAGGTCTAAGCTCAAAATTAATTCTATTAACATCAAGAAGCCTAATACAAGAAGAGATTGCATTCCTAGTAGGATAATACATGTCTTCGAGAACTGCTGCATTTGGTTTTGCCATTTCATTAGTCTTGAAAAAAATTTTCAATACGGATTAAACAATTAGTATTATCCCTAATCCAAATTTGCATGCACTAAATCAAATTGTTTTATATTTTTTATATCTAATTAGGGAAAAACATCTAGGAAAAATGAAAGTTAATTGAAAACTTTCTTTCTTTAAAGGAAAAATAAAAAGTTTTAAAAGATATGTGAGAGAAAAGAGGAAGGATAAACAAAAGAAATCTAACTAAACAAATCAAGAGTAACCACTTTGAAACAATCACCCTTAATTCGAAGGTTAAGCTTAGACTCAACTAGACTAGCTCCTAACCAAAAACTCCTTGAGTGAAAAGATTAAAGTTTACTTGGTTAGTTTGCAAGGCAAAAATGGTACTAGAGGGAGGTCAAGAACCAATTAAGTACCTCCTTCTTTACGGAGCGTTTTATGCAACCCCTAAAACTTATCTTAGACACCAACAGATTCAAGTATTAAACTGGTTCATTTAAAGATTTCTTTTTCCGTAATGAGCTCGAGTCCTTAGGGACCAATATCTATTGAGTTTTAGAATGCTTGGATTTGTGTAATGAGAAATTAGTGATTTGTGGGCTAAGGAAAGGGTTATGAAATCTCTTACCTCATGTTGATTAGGGGTTTTTTCCTTCAAAATATTTTCAAGTGAGTGCTCAAATCAAAATACTACAATGCAACTTTAAGAATTAAAAATTACTATAAAAAGATGCAAATTGTTTTTAATTTTTTAATTAGGGTCAACAATCAAAAAATGTGGGAAAGAGAGCTCTTGTTCGTCTTTATTATCTTGTTAGTAGTTCTTCAAGTGGAGGGTGGATTTTATTAGGGTCAACAAGAGAAAATTTTTTATTAGCTCCTAATTGTCACTAATGTGAAAAGCCTAACTAGATGGTGTAACTGAAAAAACTGAAAAGAGGACTTTTTTTGTTAGCAAATGTTCAATCTTCAATCTTTTTCTTCTGGTCAATCATTCACAATTAAACACACAAATTAAAGAATCGAAATAGAAAAATCTAAATTACAAGCACCTTCCCTGGTAACATTGCCAAAACATGATTAGCACATAAACATGCACAAAAGTTACAAGACAATAACTTTCAAGTTATAGTATAAAATTTAGATGTCGAGCTCACAAGAAAGGTGCATGTTTGGAATTTCTAAAATTGCTCCTAAGGATGCATGGACAATGAGTGAAATAGACTGTGTAGAGAGTGAATTCTCACAAAATAAAAAGAATAAAACAAAAGAGGAGGAGGGGATAAGGAGGAAACACATAAAAAGAAAAGAGAACAAAGAGGACACCAAAAAATAAAAAGAAATAAAATCAAGAAAAGAATTAGGAATGGGATCAAAATAAAGTCACGAAAAGGGAAATCAAGAGGGAAATCAACCTAGAAACCGTGAGAAACGAAAAGTAGAGAAATGAGGAATCTGAAATTGAATCCACAAGATAGTTTCATTTAGGATTTATAAGCTACTCCCTTTTTATTATATTTTACTTTAGATTTACTAAGCATAGATTATCAAACCACTAAAAGAATAAACAACTAGATATTAATTCTAGAATTCATAAGTATAACCTATCAAACCACTCAAGATATGCATAGATGATCAAATTCTTTTTCTACCAATTAGTTCTCTAGTTGATTATCCTAACATGTTCAATTCAAACATAAAGAGAGCAATCCATTAATCATAAAAGGAAATTTAACTGTTTTCCTACAATTCTACAATTCCTACAAGAATTAGTTACTCATTTTGAACAATAAAAGTAAGAAAATAAAATCTATACTAGAAAGCATAAAAGAACAAGCAGTAGATCTAAACTACAAGCAAGAAAATAGAAACTAATTATTAAGAATGAGAAATGAGCATAAAAGTACATCTAAAATAGTAAATAAAAAAAATATAGACTAGGTACAAGGTAAGAAAAGCAATTTTACAAAGCATGAAAATAAATCTAAATAATAAAAATAAAAAAGCATGAAAGTAAGTCTATTCTACAAATATGAAATAAATTTAATCTGCCAACATAAAAATAAAATACGAAAATAAAATCCTAACCATGCAATTCTAAAAGAAGAAAATTGAAGGAGAAAATGAAAACCTACATTGTCTGGGGTTGGCCACTTGAAGGCAAATATTCATCTTTATCAAAAAAGTAGAAGAAAAGAAAATTTAGATGGAGGAAATTTTTTATTTACTGTCAATAAAAATTTATACTTTAGAGTCTTCTCAATTAAGAGTAACTCTCCTCTCTAAATGGAGTTTTTACAAACTTTTTCACACTCAAACCCCTCACCCTCTACCCCTATTTATAGCCTATTGCAATTAACAAGAGCCACTGGATTAGCATTAGGCTCCAAGAAATAAATCTCAGTCATTCACTATTTTTGTTATGAACCAATCGATTGGTTAACCAATTGGTTCCTGACAAATTTTGATTTCTTTATTGACTTGTTGACTCGATGCTTTCTTAATCTCTTGGGCTTTTGTGGGCTTACTTTTCACTTGATCTTGGGTTTCAATAAATAGCAGAAAAATGAGACAATTTGGTTCTTTCGGGCTCTTATTCATTTCATTTCCTACAAATTAAGATAAAAAGTCATAATTAGTCAATGCATTAATTTAAATAAAATGGATAATGAGGGTGTAAAAGTGTAACAAATTATGATGATCACTTGTCGAGTGGGCTGGTTAAAAATTATTTTGGTTGTCATTTCTGTGTCGGTGCTGCAGGCACTTCGATCGTTTGGTTCTCTTTGCCTTTGGACCATCTTGAGTTTGATGTACTCCCTGATCCCTTCCATCCTTGTTGGAACTGAGACTACGATTGAGTTTCTCTAACTTCATGGTGCCTTGTAGACCTTTTGGTAATTTTAGCTTGTTCTAGCAAATCCGCCCATTCATTGGCCTTGACTGCTCCCATGTACTCTTCCACCTTGGCTAGGAAGTTTTTGTGGCATATTTGTGTTAGGAAATCTATTCGTAATAGGAAAGGAAACCTCAACACAAACCTCTCAATGAAGTCTCAAACTCTCTTATTAGGCTTTTGCTTTTCTTGTAGCAGTGCATCCATGTAAGTTTTCATTACCAATTTATAGAATCATGCTAGGAATTTCCTTTCAAAATTGGGCCATGACTGATTGAAACCGGTTAGTAAGGTTCTAAACCAATTGAAGGAGGCACCCCTTAAGGTTATTAGAAACAACCTGGTCATAATTGTATAATCATTGATCACATTGACATGATATATATGTTGACTAGATGATTATGTCCCATTTAAATTCTGCATGGTAGGCACTTTGAACTTTAGCGGATAAGGTATTTTGGTCCACTTTGATAGTAATAGGCATGATCTGTCGGTTCCATCTAGCTCACTTTTTCTTGCCAAGGCTTCGAATTGTGTTTGCATACTTTCCATAACTTTAGTCTCCATTGGTACTAGAGCAGCTACTGAGCTCGCTCTGTCTCATGGTCAATGGAATAATTGGAGTACTCTTCATGATTCTCAATAGTGTGAGGGAGGCAAGGCAAATTGACTAGCTAATTCACTACCTCTACGGAAGGTCTTAGAATATTCTAGCACTTGGAGTGGCTGTATGAGCTATGATGCTTATGGTTACACCATCATGTTCTATGTTAACCTATTTCGGAATGACCCATCATGGCAAGTTTGTTCCCCAAATTTTCCATAGAGATCTTGGTGTTAGAAGAGGCATATGCTGACCTTAGTTCATCCCTAATATAAATGCTTTCTGATGCATTCTTACTTTCTAGGTAGATGATTTCCATTGTTAGTTGGATCTGACAGAAATTAAAAGGAATGAAAACTTTGGATTGAGTACGTCGATAAGGGCTATCACTTTCAGGTTTCTGTCATTCTAATTCTGGGATGTCCTCATTGTCTAACTCTAGGGGATTGTATATCCATGACGTTACATAGGGAGACCATCTCGAGATGTCTCTACATCTAGGTGAGCCTTTGTGACCCTACATGTTTTCCCAAGGCTCGTCCTCGAGTGTTAGTAGACTTGTATAGATGATTGTTGTGCGAGGGCTCATTCATTCTTCCCATCATGTTGACAGGTCACTATATCGCTGTTCTCTTCTTTTGCAAGACTTCCATGTTCTCATAAGATTCAGATTTGTACTTTCGGCCACTAGATGATTATTCTCTCTATAAGTCCTTTCTTAATGCTTTTGGAGCCTCACTAGGAGATCAGAATTTGCAACTCTAGATAGCCATTCAAAGACCGAAGTCCTCTTGAGTTTGAAGCCGTATGGACGAACTAGGAAGCTAAGGCAACGAATGATCCTCTACTAGAATGTGATTGATTGGATTTATCCAAAAGTCCCTTAGATCACCGAGCAGACTGGGCTCCAAATTCTAATGAAATAACAAGCATTTGATACGATCCTGGCTAAGTTTAGTATCCAAATATCTCACTTTCCTTTGTTCATGTAGGGTTAGAGCTTCACGTGGAATTAAAAGTTTACATGGAGTTATCATCATGATGCATTGTTGGTCAACCACTAGCTTGCTACTACAGGTTCTGCGGTGTTGGTCTAATGACACGTAAACTCTAGCCATGCGTAAGCTCTTCTTAGCTAAAGTTGAATTGGTGTCTTCATCATTATGTAGTGTTGGCTTGGATTACATGAACTAACTCAGCTTAAAGCAAAGTTAGGTTTTGAGATAGAGATTTTTTTTACTCTTCCTTGCTGCATTTAGGCAATGGCTGCCTTCATCTAGAAATCTCTCATTTGGTCAAAATTAATGAATAGGCCTTCAATGATGTTTCCAGGGATAAACTCATTATGTTGTGATGTTCTCTTTTGAGGAGAACCCCATTCCCACCAGATGTGCCATCTATTTTTAGCTCAAATCAACTGGGAAGACATCGTAATAGAGGCCTTCACGAGTTGGGTTTTGAATGAGTAGAGAAGGAATCCTGTCCGCTTATTCTTTATTTTTGTTTGGGTGGGATCTTGACCCTATGTCAATAGAGATAAGTTGAGGATCTCTATTGGTGTTTTGGTATAATATTGTAATTGACACAAATTACAATATAAGAGATTATAAATGAAACAAAGAAAAAATTTATATTTTCTGGGGTTCTTTTCTGTGTAGCGATAGAGACTCGATCTTGTACTTTGTTGACTCACCGATTAAGACAATGGGTCTCTTTTACTGTTGATGAGGATTAAATTGCTTAGAAGCTAACTCAATCTTCTCATAGCAATATTGCTCAATAATATTGCAAGTGTGATGCGTGTGGGAGTTTTTTGGCTAATTAATTAACTCTTTTTTTATCTTTGTATATGCGTAGTAGAACTGTGGATAGATCAATTGATTATAGAAGTCTCAAAATGTATGATCTCCTCTCCTTTTATAGGCTAAAAGAGAGAGTTAATGGCCCATTTAATTGTGGATAAAGTGGTCATTAAAGTAGGAGATAGTGGGGAGCAGTTATCCCCCTAAAATAGCTCTGAAATCGCTATTGGGCGCACTTCGTGGGCTTGATGAAGTTTTCTGGAGACGTGGGCAAAGGTCGCTACAAACGTAGGTGAAGGTCACTAGAGTCATGGATGAAAGTGGTTGCGGATGTGGCCGAGCCTTCTTCGGAAGTGGATGACTTAGTCCACTTTTGTTGACATAGGTGGAGTTCATTGATTGGCAAGCTTTGCCTATGAGTTTGAATTTGACACAAAATTCGACTCTAGACTTGGCCGACAAATGGCGCCTTTTTTGACTAGGCATGGGAGTCGACAAACATTTGATTTAGTCGAGTCGAGTCAACATGGGCTATCTAGCGAGCTTCGCTTATGAGTTTGAATTTAAGACAAAATTCAACTCTGGGCATGGCTGACTATTAGCACCTTTCGATGCGATATGGGTCATGTTGACTCGTGTTTGATTTGGTCAAATCGAGTCGACATGGATTGTCTTGTAAGGTTCACTTTATTTGTCAGGTGACCTTTGCTACGGTTTGTCATGGGCTTGACTTTGGGCCCACTCAAATTGTTTGGCCCATAGACGTTCACTTCTTGGATCCAAATTGATCAACCTAAGTGAAAATACATTTTGACCATCTATAAGACCCCTCCAAAAGTTTTCAAGATCCTACATTTCAATTTTTACAGCTAGGATTGAAATACTTTTGGTAAATAGCCAGAGGTGTACTGTTGAACATGGCTTGAATTGTCTTGATTAGGTGAAAACTTTTCTTTATTAGTCTACTTGGTTGCTATAGGTGTACTATTGAACGTAACTTCCTTAGTTGTAGGCTTGTATCAAAGTCTCGATGATGCTTGTACTTGCCCAAATCCATGTTGGGAACGAAAGCCACCTTTTCAATTGTTGAGGTGATGTTAGTGAATCAGTGAACTTTGATTGATTCTTAACCTGAGTGAGGATCGCTCAATTTTGGGCTGCTAGGCAAAGCTCGTTAATTGGTGACGTTCCCTAGCTGAAGAGACTCAATTTTTATTTGAGCTGTGTTGGCGAAGTTCATCGTCTTGCAACGTTCACTAGCTAATGAAGTTTGTTGAGATTCACCACTTGATTTGCACTGTGATCTATGGCTGAGATCTCTTTATTGAAGATCTCGCGAGATCCGCTACAGTTTTGATAGAGTTTTAGGCTAAGACTTAGCCTCTTTGTCCGGTCAATCAAATCTCGAAAAGATGCAATTTTCTTGGGAGTTAGGATTTGAAAGAGGCTACAAATAGTAGCCATCCCCTTCCATTCTCATCGCCTTCATCTCATCTTCTTCTTCTTCTTCTTCTATTTCTCCATGTCTGCGCCAACGCCGCATAGATCAGAGATGCTCCTTGATAGAGGAGCTGAGATAAGAAAGCTCCAACAGGAGTTAGCCCAAGTAAAGGGCAATTAAGCGGATGAACTCCGCATACTTGACCATATGGCGGAGTTGCTATCGGCCGAAAAGACGACGCTCGAGCAGGTCATCGAGAACCAGTTAATAGCTTAGGGCGAGTTGAATTGCGATAGAGATGCATGGAGCTTCAAATGTCGAGCTCTGCGTAAGACTGTTCGATGACTGAAATGGCACTTGAGAAAGATCCTTGGATCTTCACAAGTGAAGACTTCGACAATAACTAGGTATCACGAATGTGATCCTAGATTGTAATTAGACGTCATGTGGCTGATTCAGGCCCGATGTCAAATTTTGTTTACAAGAAGTACTTCTTGCAACCAATATGTCTCAATTTATAGTAACGGGGACACTTCTTATCTTCATAGGGAATAACTTAGCTCTCCAAGTCTTGTAACATTAGAGGAACAAGGGCTGTGGCTTGGTGCAGCTCATGTATGCTCTTCTGCCGTCAGACTACCCATATCTTAGGAATATAGGGCAGTAGCAAATAGCAACAGGTGTCCATCATTCTTATAATTTGGTAGCTTTGAGTGTTGCTCTGTAGTAGAGATTTCGATCAATAAAAATAAACTTTTCTTCAAGATGAAATTGTCCATCTTCTGCGTAATTGATCTACACGTACTTCCGTAGTGAGCTTGAACTCTGCATGGAGTAATTATGTTTGAAAGCAAGCTCAGGTTTCCTTGTGTTGGTGGAGTTTGCTTAATTTAGAGACTTAGTGAATTTTGCCAAGTCATTTTGCCGAGGTTCACTATATCAGGATCTCAAACAAATTGAGTTAAGATTTCTCAATTTGGAGGCTTAGTGAAATTTTCACTATGATGCCTTAGTGAAGTTCGCCTTAGTGCCCTACTGAATTGGGTGAGGTTCACCTACTCGACGAACCATTGTTCTAAGCGAAGTTCATTAAGTCAGTTTAGGCGAGGCTCGGTGAGTCAGTTGTGCAAGCCTCGGCCTAAGGGTTTAAAAACCCAAGTTTGAGCTTGTGGAGAAACTCATTCGAAGCAAGATTCCAGGCAGAGTTTGAGGTTGAAATCTTAGACGAAGTTCGAGACAAAATCTTCGGCAAAGTTGGTAGCGAGATCTTCGCAGATTTTATAGTGAGATCTTTAGTGGGGTTCACTAGCGAGATTCTCGACAAAGTTCAGGGCTATATCCTATAAATAGGACTGTTTGCCTCCTTCTTCTTCACTTTTGATTTAAAAAATCCTTCAACTCTCTAAACCCTTGTTCTTCTTTAGAAAGCCGCAAAACTCTTCATCAATAGCCCCTCGTCACGCCATTTCCAGGGGAAGGAGCTCTGCTTGAGGAGCTCATTGGCCACGAGTTGACGAGGCACCGACGCAACTTGAGATGGCGATGGGTAAGTGCATCTATTAATGAAGATCCTCGGATCAGCCTTAACATCAGCCTATTGGGCTTTAAACAATGCCTTACGGCATTTGAAATTTGATCCACCATTAAAGGTGAGATCTTAACAACCACTTGTAGTCTCTCCGACGAACCTTTGTTGCTGGCGATGAGGTTCTGTTAGTAGCCATTGATGGAGCTCATTGTGGCAAGCTTTGTTCATTGGGCAGAGCTCATTTCTTCTATAACGGACTTCATTTAGGCAGAGTTTGTTGCTTTGCTTTAGGCGATCTTCGCTAGAGTATTGTTTGCCATTTTGGATGACCTTCGCTCAAGCGAGGTTTGCTTATTTAACTTGGATGAATTTCACTAACTTTAAACAAATGAGTGAAGTTCGCAGTTCTTGGTTGAACTTCACTTCATCTTGTCAACACTTAGTTGATATAGATGGTCTTATGAGTAAGGTTCGCCTCTGCTTTTTGAGTATGACGGCTGAACTTGGTCATCATCTGCTAACTCATTTGTCATCTTTGTGCAGTTGTTTATTCAAGAGCTCATGTAGATCATCGCAATCATTTTGGTGATGATGGGACTCATGATCCTGAAGTGATGCATGCTTTTGACGGGAGTGTCCCGTTGTTTCTTGGAGGCACCGATCAAGAGAGAATCGATACTATCCGTATGGGTAGCTACAGAACTCTGCGGGAGATAATTACCAATGTGAAGTTCTCTGTTCCTCATGAAGATGTATCAGTGAAGCCACATTTCCTTTTCAGAGACAGCGTTTTTGGTGCCAACTCTCTCTTCTATTGGGGAGAGGAGTATTGGTATTTCATTCTTGGAAATCGCTAATGTGCTTTGCCGGCAATAGAGCGTCAGGTCTCTTTTACATATTGTAGTGCCTCATCATGCCTCGCTTCATGCGCTATAACCTCACCAATGAGGAGGATAGCGTAAAGATATGCATCTTGAAGTATGGAGGTGGCTTTTGTCAAGTGGGACTCTTCGAGATCAACATTATGGGGCTGCACCTAAGCTTCGTTAATGAGGACATGCTGGTTAATGAAGTTGTTGTCATCCCGAGCATCTTTAGAATGAGCTTGTCAAAAAGGACGCTCAATATCCTGATGCGGATGCCAAGTTTCTTGGCTAGATTAAGTTAATGGATACTCAATGGTGGGCCCGTCTGGTGGATTTTGTCCTCGCCTCCTTCGAAGGGAGGCTGTGAGAGATAGGGCTCTATGTTGCAGTTAGGGCCTCTAAGTATGACGCTAAAATTTCTACACCGATTCTATACAGCATTCTAGAGCTGTACGATAGTGATAGTAGTATCTTCTTCACTCCGATAGGGGAGATCGGGATTACTCTTCACGAGATGTTTGAGGTATCTCGTTTTCCAATGGGGAATCGTTTGTTTGAGGAATGTTTTCCTACTAATGAGGAGCTAAGTACATACTCTCTACTGCCCATGTTGCAGAGGTGTTTGGGGAACTAGTCTATCACTTCCTCATTTGCTAGAGGGCTACAGGGAGTACTAGTCATGACTACACCTTGCCACATGTTCCTTAGGTAGACTATTTATTCCCTAATGCTAGCAGCAACATAAAGGGAAATGTGGAACCAATCTCTCTAGCTACAGATGCCAAACTTGAGACCCACATCTTCAAAGATGGCTTCGTATTGCACACTGCCGACTCTGACGTGTGTGGGTTTCATGCCGGTCACCAATTCAAGAGTTTCCATAATCAGGTGAAGGAGCCAATATCGGAGTTGGCATTGCTTGCAGGGTTCTTCTCTATTTGGCTGAAGGGGTGTGTCATACCTTCTCGATCGAAGGATTGCATCTCGATCAAGGTGCTGTACCCTGCCGTGTTGTTAGCCTATGGGCACAACCTAGGTCTTCTACCGGCAATGGTGAGCTGCATACATCATGGCCTACTAGAATTGGCCACTGAATATTTAAAGCAGGGGACAGTTGTCTGAGGAATCAAGTGCCCAACCTTCAGGTTGAGTTATCGTATACCTATTTGGTAATATGGTTTACACAACACTGTTCATCACTGATGTCGGCTACCAAGCCTAGTGGAGGAGACATTGCTTTACTTCAGAGGTTCGAACGTTCAAAATGGTTAGTCAAGTACCTCACTGGGGTCCGTATAATTCTTCAAGACAAGGACCATTATCGCCTTTACTATTGCTTCCCCTCGATTGATGGTGTAAATCTTGGGGACGAGTTCGAAGATGGCAGGAGTAGCAAGGACTTTACTTGTTTGCCTAGTGGGTGTTTTAACTAGTTGGTGAACATTTGACCAGGTCACCTCGTCGCTAGATTGAATGGGATGGAGTGCTACATTGATCCCTACTTGCCATGCTGATTTGCTTGACAATTTGGTTACGATTAACTATATGTCGGGAATCTGAACCCAGAGTTACTATATATAAGCAGCTTGGTCAATGGGGCTCATGCTAGGTACCACTTTGTTTTGGGGGTTACAAGAGCCAGTTCTCACTTCCCCAACATACGCCTAACTATTATATGACGTTAGGGTTTTGCAAGTGGTACAGCAAGGTGATCGTCCCTCTTCCTGAATTCTAGGTGAACAAGCCTGGATTGTTTTGGATTTTGAAGCGGTACAAGACACGTTCCAAGAGGGGTCCGATGAGTAGAGCTCCCAAACTCTGAGAATTTCTAGTAGTAGATGTGCCAGATGATGATCAAGTGGCACCAAGTGAACACCCTGTTTCTCAAGGGCAAGTGGCTATCCTCATCTGAGAATGGGCTGAGCCTGTGGCCCGTTAGAGGGTACCTAGTAGTGGACGGGGAAAAGGGAAAAGACTTTTGCATGTTCCTCCTCCTCCACCGCCATCAAAAAAGCAACATTTCATGTCTCCTGAGTCCGAACCTGTGCGTAGAGGCTCTTCGAGGATTAGAGAAGAGTCTCCTGCTGTCCCAATGCAAGAAGCTAGAGCTGGTTCATCAGGTGATTTTTGTTCACATATTAGTATCACTTGACTTGAAGTGCTTCTTGGCTGATGTGTTTCTTCTTATGTGCAAGTAAAGAGCCTATTCCCTTGGACGACAATGAGGAATAGGGGGATTATGGGCATGATGACACTGATACCTGTTCGCGGGGAAAATAGTTGTTGACATTCTCATTAATCTGTAGATGAACTTGTTACAAATTTATCTTTTACAACAAAATTCAAATAACAGCACGCCTTTTTATAAGGCTTTTACAACGAGAATATCAAAAAATAAAAATTACAACTCTTTTTTCCTTTTTGAACAAACGCAGGGCCCGTTTATCGGACCCTCGCTTGCGTGGGTTCTTTGCCTATGCCAGGGACTTATTTTACGTCTGTGGACTACCGAGAAATCCTGATCTTCGGTTGATCTAGGTGCTAGGACTACAGATCTGAGAGTTTCGTTTCACGAAGGAAACAAATATCTTACGGGAATCAACCCACAAAAGGGGAAGATAACTGGCGCTGGTGAGATCTACGAGGAGAAATCACGAGCGGACCCTGAGTCTAAGACGTCTTAGACTAGAGGGCGAGTTTAGATCGCAATACTTGACCTTAAGATCGGTGGGTGTGAGCGTCGACGGTTGTTTTTGAATTTGGCAGTGCTCCCACGTAGATCCGGATCTTTGTCAGAAATTTTTGAACAACAGCAGAGCTTGGGCGTCAAAAATTTCTAACCTCCAGAGGACAATTTTTCCAACCCAGAGAAGTGAGCACCCCCCTATATTTATAGGCTCGGGGGGGGGGAACGTCGCGTCGTTGACGCGCGTACTCGGCCGAATGGCCGAGTGTGCGGTGGCCAAGCAGCCGCTGCACTAGACCAGGCCGAGTGTGCAGCGGCCATTTGGCCACTGCACTTCGGCCATGGCCGAAGTGCGGCGGCCATTTGGCCGCCATACTTCAGCCGTTTGGCCAAAGTGCGATGTTTTTCGTCATTTTCGTCCTTTCTCCCGATGTTTTGTCTACTCAGACTTGTATTCTGTTCTTTCTGATCATTTCGTAGAGTCCAGAATTAGATCGATTGATCCGGCGATTCATCGTCATTTACGTTCGTG
>JBAKGM010055534.1:0-15675 GCA_037177215.1 Asparagus racemosus
CAGACCCGTCTGTCATACACTCGTGCACCTATTGCTTGAAGCTGGGACCGATGAAATCATGAAGGGGAAAATCGAAACCGGCGTCGCCGTCTCCATATCCTCCAGCATAGAAATGGAGAAATGTGAGCCCCGAGGTCAAAGGATTAAATGGTCAAAAGGGACTACGTGGCGGTTAAGCGTTACCTTCGTTGCTGACTGGGCCATCACCAGTCAAGTCTACATCAAAAGCTCGAGGACCCGCACAAGACTTATGGGCTAACTTCTTCCACTTAACGGCCTGAGCCCTAACTCAAGACTTCTCCCCATAAGAGGGGCAAAGCTCCTCCTCCTCGGCTGACATTCCTGAGAGGTCAAATTATTGTCAGACCCGATAATCAAAAAAAGGGGGGGGCAGCCAAAGAGGAGAAAAAGAGGAGAGTGGGGCCTTTTTAAATTAGCCCCAAGTGAGCCCAATCTAGTTCTGAATAGGACTCGAATCAGACCTTGAATAGGAATTCAAACTGGGGCTAAACTGGGTACCAAAATGGCCCCAAATCAGCCCGTTAATTGACTCCTCTCTCCCACACATCTGGAGGAACCCCGGAGATTTATTCAGTGGAATTATCACCCCATGAAGGTCACCTTGCATCCGGCCCAATTTATTCAATTCTCATGATTACTCCAACGAGGAATACGAGTCTAAACTGTTTCCTATTTTGTCGAGAAGTTCCTGGAGAGTATTTTCATAAAATATTCTTAAGGATAACTCGATAACCCCCAATGGACCACTGGGAGCGTGTAAGCATGAACGGGCTCTCCCAGCATCAAAAGTTCAAAAAGCTTAAATTATGATGATGCCGGTCAACGCGTCGTACACAGAGAATTCGCCGATTGACGGAGGAGTGTTGAAAAGTTTGATGGTCAGTTATACAGCAACTCACCAACACGAGTCAAAGCAAAGAGAACTTAGTTACCAGCTGTTCGCGGGGAAAGTTGTTTCGATTGTCATTGATTGAACTCATTACAGCTTTTTACTTTTTTACAATGGAATTCAATAAAAATGTTGCCTTTTTATATGGCTTACAATGAAAATTGAAAAAGATTACAACTTTTTACCCTTTTATGAACAAACGCGGGATCTGCTTGTCGGATCCTCGCTTGCGTGGGATCTTAGCTTGTGCCGGGGACTTTTTTATCCATCCGTGGACCACCGCGTGATCGGATCTAGGTGCTAGATTTACAGATCTGCAGTGATTATTTCGCAAAGGAAATAAACACCGATAGGGATCAACTCACAAAGGAGATGATCGCTGGAGTGGGTGAAATCGATAAAGTAAAGTCACACACGAACCCTGAGATTAAGACGAAGCTTAATCTTGAGGGTAAGATCATAGATCTGACCTGGATCGACGTAGATCTGGCCTTGATTCTTGTCCTCACTGTATAGATCTGAAGTGGAATGCATTCTTGCTTGCTCGGGATCTGGATCTGACTTTTCTCCTTTGTAGATGCTCGAATCTGTGCCAAAGCCCTAGCGGATCTAGCCTCAGACTTTGAAATTTCCAACCTCAAGAATGAGATCCCCCTCTCCTATTTATAGGCAAGAGGGGGGGGATGTTGCCTGGCACCAAGTGGTGCCTCGGCCTGAGCCGAGACACTCATTTGGCTTTGTTCAGTGCTTTTTTGTAGTTTATCTGGCGTTTTGTCTGATCTTTCCTTCAGATCATGTCACCGTCATATTGAGTTCGCGTCTGATCCATCCGGTCATGTGTTGATTGTCTCGTTTGATTCTAGAGTTTGATTGGTGTAGTTCCATCAATGCTCGAGTCTGTCTCGTCGACGTTCGAGTCTGGTTGACTCGCCTTGTCGAAACTCGCTGATCTGAAGCTTCATCGTTAGATTTATTCCACGATTCGTCGCTTCACTGACTTGTACGCCTTTCCGATTCACTTCATGCACTCGTCGACTCATTTTGTGCGTGTTGTGGCACGATTACATCATCACCAGTTCTTGGTGGCATTGTCAGATGGGTCGTCGATTCTCAACCCACCGTCATGAGTCACGTTTGGGTGCTTACAGTCCTTTTTCAATGCCTACAGATACTCCCTCCAAAGTGTTTCAGTCTCGATCTTTTATAGAAGAGCCTGAAATACTTTGGACATGATAGGCCCCAACCTTCAGTCAGTGTATCAGGACCTAAGAATAGCTTCAGTCTTTGATCTCTCCAATTCTTTCAGATTCTCTAGTGCTTTGTAGGATAGCTAAAGGCATCACGGTGCTGCATTTTTTGTCTAACTGTTGTCGAGATCTTGACTTGAAACTGATAAGTTTTTCACCCTGAGATTAGCTTCAGAATTTCACTCCTCCAATACTTTTAGATTCTCCAGTACTTTGTAGGATAGCTGAAGGCATTACAGTGCTGCATTTTTTGCCTGACCGTTGTTAGAATCTTGAACTGTAGCTGATTGAGTTCATTTATTTCTAACTTGTGTTGGTGAGTTGTCGTTCAACTGACCATTGAACTTTTTTCGAGACTCCTCTGTTGATCGGGAAATTCTTCATCGTGACGCATTGATTAGTGCCAAATATGTGTGAAATCTAGCCTTCAATCAGCGAGTGTGATGCATTGACCGGCGTCCAACTTTGCTTGGCATTTAACCGTTGATCGGCAAATCCTTCAGTGGCGACGCGTTGACTGGCGTCAACACAGTTTATACTCGTACGTTTACTAAAGTTTCGGGGATTAGTTTATCCTCATATACCCATTTAGAGGTTGTCGAGTTATTCTTAAGAATATTTTATGGAGATAATCTCCAGGAACTTCTCGACAAAATAGGAAACAATTTATACTCGTATACCTTTTTGGAGTCTGTCCGGGGCTTGAATTAACTGAACCAGATGTGCAATGACCTTCATGAGGTAATAATTTTGTTGAATAAACTTTCAGCATCCCTTAGATATGTGGGGGAGAGGAGGAGCCAATTAACTGGCTATTTTGGCACCGTTTTGGCATCCGGATAGGGCCCTAATTAGAATTCCTAATTAGGGTCAGATTAGAGTCCTAATTGGAGCTAGTTTGGGTCCACTTGGGGCTATTATAAAAACCCCTCTCCTCTCTTTTCCTCTCACTAGGCTGGCCCCCCTGTTCTCTTTTTCTATTTTGTTTTCGCCGCCTTGTGTCGTCTCGTCTCCCTCAAACTTTGAGATTCATCTACGGCGAGAACCTCTACACTTTTTATCAGGTAAACCCCTCTCAATCTATGGGTAGGTGTACAAGGCTAGGGTTTTGATACAAAAATTAGGGTTTTGATCACAATTAGGGCTTTGATCAAAGAGAAAAAAACTAGGGTTTAAGAGGAAAATGGAATTATTCTCTCTTTTCTTTTCTTTTCTTGTTCTTCTTTTCCCTCTTTTTGTATTCTTTCTTTCCTTATATATTTTTTCTTTTTTCTTTTATTCTTTCTTTCCTTATATATTTTTTCTTTTTTCTTTCTCTTTTTTTTTCTTTTTTTAGCTTTGAGCGTGCGCACAGGGGAGGGCTCGGCCATAGCCGAGCCGCGGCCAGGCAGCTTGGCCATGGCCGAGCGCCTTGGCACCACGAGGTGCTGGGCGCCTCGGCCATGACTGAGACACCTGTTGGTGCCTCGACCATGGCTGAGGCACCCGTTGGTGCATCAGCTATGGCCGATGGGCCACGACCTGACCAAAACGAGTTTTTCTCTGACGTTTTTTTGGTATTTGTGCAGATTTTTTCGACTGCATATCTGACTTTATTTCATCTTTTTGCAGCTTACGATGTCGTCGGGTAGATCATGTGCTCTGAGGAGCCAGTTGCCACCCCTTCACGTGAGGGTGTACCCCCATCATTTGCCGGTGAGCTTTTCTCATCCTTTTGCACACTCACGGCTCGTATTCGCATACCGCATCCCCGCTTCGTTCTCCTTGGTGAGGCAATTGGGAAGAGCCTTGATTCCTCCTTGGTGAGGATCGATGCTTATATTTCGGCCAACAACGAGAACGATTCTGTGCTGTATTGTGATCAGTAGGACGGGATATCCCGTTACTTCATTTACGTGATGGGGTATATTGTCCTACGAGCCTGTAGTGCATCCGAAATCGGTTCTCCCGTTATAAGGTCATGACTCTATCTCACGGATTTGCGAGATGAGTTCAATGCTTCATATTTTTTATTTCTGAGTTTAACCCGTCCTGATTTTCCCGTTTTAGTCGAGTATCCCTCTAGAGCATTTTCTTCTCACGCAGTTGACGGACACCGCGGCGAGCACTATTTCACATGTGATGACCCCGCCATTTTGACTTCACCTCAGTTCGCATCGGATACACCGGCGGAGGTGTCCTAGATGGTACTTGAGGGTAGCCCTCGTGTACTGAGATTATTGATGACTGACGCACCACTTGTGAGGGACACTAGCTCTACTCAGCCTCTGAGGAAGACAGACTATCTGTTTGGCAACCCTGTCGAGGACCCGGATGAGGCATTCATTGAGAGTGAGCAATGGCTACACAAGGATGGAGGGTTCTTGTACCACCCGTGGATACCTCGCCATCGTTGCTTGACCGAGCTGTGACACCAGGCTGTGGCACGGGAGATGTCGTGGCGCCTGACGGAGGAACATGACTACATTCACTGTGGGTTCATTACCCACTAGTCGATTCCAGGCTCGCTTAGGAGCCGTGTTGTCGGATTACACCCTGGCATATTAGGGTTAGACTCACTGCCCCATGACGAATTTTTCACCACTACTCGGACTTTGAAGAATCATCTCGTGCAGTTGGGGCAAGAGATGCCGGTGTCCCGTCATAGATTTTACGGCTAGGTTCACTCTGTAGACAAGCTCTGGTAGACTCGTTTGACGAGTTATGTTATTGGCCTATGGGGCGAGGAGCTTCGTGCCTGTGGCTTATATGCCATAGTCTGTACCACTATGTATGGGCTTTCGATTAGTGCCAGCCACTTCTTTGCTTTATTCGAGCTCTTCAACCCTGATTCAAACACATTCTTGACCAAGCATGGTGAGCTGGGATTAGCCCTCCATGAGATGCATCGGGTCTCGAGTTTACCCATGGGGAAGACTATATATCAGGAATAGTTCCCTTCGAATCGAGAATTAGGCCAGTTGAGGGATCGCATGCCCAGCCGCTACGACACTTTGTGGGACCTCACCTGCCATTATCATATTGCCCTGGCACAGATTGAGCTGTCAGAGAAGAGGAAGTCACACATAGGCCTGAAGCAGTTCGCGAGCTACTTATTCAGTAACTTGGATGGCCTCTCTGGCGAAGAGATTTGCGAGTTGACCCCTCTCACTCCTTTGGAAGTTAATGAGTTGATCAAAAAATGCAGCACCAAATCCTATACACTGGGTAGTACCGAGCATGGTTTTTCTGCGAAGACCAAGTTTTCAACCTTCTTATGGCACGCAGTAGAGCTGATCCGACCGGTGACCCTTTTAGCTAGTTTCTTTGCCATTTGGCTAAAGAAGTGCATAGTGCCGTATCAGTCCAGCGATGCTTTACCATTAGAGGTACTTTATCCCGCGGTTCAGCTCGCCCACAAGAAGGAACTGTCCCTTCTTCCAGTGATGGTGGCTAGCATTTACCGTGGGCTTCGTCAGATAATCAACGCTTTTACTCAGGAGAAAGGTGAACCATCAGCTGAGATTCCTCACGTCAAGGTAGAGCTCCCATATGCCTATTTGATGGTCTGGTTTGTTCTTCATCGCCCTGATATGATGTCAGCACCGAGGCTCGCAGATCCATCCACTCCCCTACTCTAATCATTAGAGGACTGCAAATGGCAGGGGCGTGGATTCCCAGAGATAAAGAAGTAGCTGTAAATTCACAAGGGCTGGGCCTTCTCCAGATGCTTTCCCCAATTCTCTAGCTAGTATGGTGAATCTTTGATTGATGAAGAGAGACAGAGGGCAGATCGTACTTTACTTGATATTGGCTACTTCAATTAGCTGACGAACATCAGATCGGGCTATCTCACATTTAGGGTGAGGGATGAGTACTTCATTGAGCCATATCTCCCTTGTTGCTTTGCTCGTCAGTTCGGTTATGACCAGCTTTATGTTGAAAATCTAAACCGGTAGCTTTGGACTCGCGGCAGGTTGGTAGATGGCATCTGAGCGTGGCTATGGAGCTTGACGGGGTGCACCGGTGCTAGGTTTAGCCTCCCGAGCATTGATCTCTAGCTAGAGTCGACATTCCTACACTGTAGTTGGCTCTTGGCGGCCAACGAGCATGTACTTGTGAGGCCGCTCAGCGAATTAATGGCTAAAGAGATCTCTCGAGCACAATGAAAGTGCTACAGGACTCGTCAACCGGCTGAAGATGCAGAGGAGATCCTCAGCTCCGCCGATGGGACTTCTAGAGACGATCACGGAGAGGCCGCAGTTCATGAAGACTTTGGTACTCTCCTTTTCCTCTTTTCATTTTATTGTTCCCTTTTCCTAGTTACCAGGTCTGATAGTGACTTAATCTTTAAGGAGTGTTAGAAGAGGAGGTGGTTTACCCTCATCATGGGGGAAAGCCTCAAGCTAGGGCTCAGCCTATCAAGCGAAAGAGGCTAGCCCACAAGTCCCGTTCTGCTCCTCGGGCTTTCGATGTGGACTTGACTGGTGAAGACCCTGCCGGCGACAGAGGTATTGCTTAACCTTCATGTAGTCCTTTTGATTACTTAATTCTTTGCTCTTGAGGCTCACGGTTTTCATCTCTGTGTAGGAGAATGTGGGGGGTGGTAACACTGACTTTGATTTCCCCTTTCTTGATTTCGCCGAGCCCAGCTTTACTCAGCAAGTGCACGGAGCTATGACAGGAGAGCCTGAGACCACTGACATAGGACCTGATTTGGCGAATCCAGGTACATCTAATATTGGTAATCCTCCATTTATACAGCGAATACAAGAATTGAATGACTCAGAATTTGTGCCTCCCCTAATCGCCTCTACACTTCTTGCTCTCTTAGAAAAATTGCAGGAAGCTGATGTGGACATGGGGCTTAGAGAGACCAATTCTGCCGTAGAAGGTAAATCATCTTAACCTAATGCAGGTTCTCGATTTTGCTTCTTCCGCTTATGTCCTCTTATGTCAAATTTTTCGATGGAGGACTTCGATGAGGACGGTTTGCACATGGATATACCCCTGGATGACTTGATACGTGTCTCACCCCGAGATGATTATCCTCCTGGGTACATTCAGCCTGAGCCAGCGATTCTCGAGAATCCTGAGGCTAGTTCCTCTAAAGGTATGGATTCCCTTTTTCAATAATCATAGGACTAGTCAGCCTTGACTAGTACAACTATAATCCAATCCCTTTGTCAGTGACAAGAACTCCTCATTCTACTGCTCCTCTAGAATCGGCTACTGCAGCTAATGTCATGCCAGACGTACACGTCGAGGGATCGATTGTGACAATCGATGCGCCATTGACTGATGCTCCTTCGATGGCCCCGTTAGATGAAGGAGCTGTACCAGTGGAAGCAGGTATGGACTGTCTAGCCGAGAGAACACATACTGATTTTTGACTTAGAATTCAGAAATGTTTAACACTCCTCTTTTTACTTGTAGGACCCACAACAAAGCTTCATGACTTAGTGAGAGCGTTGATGTCGGACGACGATCCATCCTGGCTTATTATCCGCATAGAGGTCTGCTCGTTCCTCTCCTTTGTAGTCACGGTGATAGACACGCTCCTCAGCAGCGGGCTTCTTTTTTATCAGTTCAGGCCATTTCTCGACACTAGGACAGTCTTGATACGGGATGTAGGCTACTCAGAGCTAGCCTAGGCTATTGCTGATGACCTTGAATATCTAGAGGCCAAGCTTCAGAAATTATGGGAGTTAGAGGTAGCGGGCGTTTCTTCATATACAGCCGCACAGACAGAGGCTCGCTTGACGGCTTGGTGTGATACTCGCGTTTTTGCCAGACTTGAGGTCCAAATGCAGCGAGACCAGATGCATCATTTTGAGGTTGCTGTTGCCGAAGCTTCATCATCTCTGGGCCATCTTTAGTCTTGCATCGCCACGAGCGAGACTAAGATAGTACAGTTTGAGTAGGAGCTCTTGGCAGAGAAAGAGAATTTGAGTGTCTTGGAGCTGACGGGGGCCAATAAAGAAGAAACTCTGGCTATTTTGTCCAAAAAGTTTGAACTTTCGAAGCAGAAGCCATTCAAGATTGAGGAGGAGACTGCAAAGACACTGAACACCATCGAGGAGTCTTTCAGGGCTGAGCTGCAGGAGGAACTTCCACGAACTTTCTTCGATGAACTGTCTGAATTAAAACAACAAATCTACTGTCATAAATTTGATGTTCAAGCAACTGCAACTTCAGTCTCTGTCTTCTTATAAAATGAATATGTCTTCCTTTTTCTTTTATGATTTATCATGATTCTTTTGTTTCATTCGAAATCATTAACCATGATACTAGTAGGATTTTTGGCAAACCCTCAGCCCTCAACAGATTTGGTGTGCCTTTACCGATTGCTGTTTGAACCAGGCTAGTGTACGGATTATTTAAACCCGTTCAACATGTGACGTTGTGCTAAAAGAATGAAACTCTTTTAGACTTGGTGCTATGATATTGAATACATAGACTTCGTACTCTTTTATGGATAAGAGGCTAACTGGCAACGCATGTCAGGCGTCGACTTTGGGGTTATTGGCCAACCCCCAGCCTTCAACGGATTTGATTTATCTTTACCGATCACTGTTTGAACCGGGCTAGCATGCAGATTGTTTAAATCTGTTCCGCACATAACGTTGTGCTAAAAGAATGAAACTCTTTTAGACTTGGTGCTATAGTATTGAATACATAGACTTCGTACTCTTTTATGGGTAAGAGACTAACCGGCAACACGTGCTAGGCGTCGACTTATCCCTACTAGGATTCGGGATCAAATTCCCTAAGATGAATCCTGGATTCAAGGAGTAGAAATATTGATGTGGGAAAGGAAGAATTTTATATTCTATTTTCTAACGATGGAGAGGAAAGATTTTTGTCCTGTCTCTGAATGAAGATGAGTTTGAAATAAGGGAAGGAGGATCTTGTCTCCTATCACTTGCTCGTGGAGAGGAGGAGAATCTTGTCTCCTGTCTCTAGAAAAGAGATGAGTTCGAAACAAGAGAGGAAGATTTTGCATCCTATCTCTTACTGGTGGAGAGGAAGGAGGATCTTGTCTCCTATCTCCGGGTAAGGGACGAATTCGAAACAAGAGAGGAAGGTTCTGTATCCTATCTCTTGCCAGTGGAAAGGAAGGTTTTGTATCCTATCTCCAGAATCTCACGAATTCGAAACAAGAGAAGAAGGTCTTGTATCCTATCTCTTGCTGGTGGAGAGGAAGGTTTTGTTTCCTATCTCCGGTGCTGGAAAGGAAGGATTTTTGTCCTATTTCTAGTGCGAAAGAAACTAAAAGTGGGATCTCCACTTTAAGAATCTTGAAAGGTGAAACTAAGAGTGAGATCTCCACTTTGAGAATCTTGAAAAGTGAAACTAAGAGTGGGATCTCCATGCCGAGAATCGAAAAGATTCAGATAACTTTCACTTTTTGTTACTTGATTTAGCTCGAGACAAGAGAGAAAGGTTTTGTATCCTATCTCTTGCTCGTGGAGAGGAAGGATGTTTGTCCTGTCTCCAGCGAAGGTGAAACAAGAGAGGAAGGTTTTGTATCCTATCTCTTGTTGGTGGAGAGGAAGGAGGATCTTGTCTCCTATCTCCAACACTAGAGAGGAAGGATTTTTATCCTGTCTCCGACATGAGAGAAATTTTAAGTGGGCCTCTTGTTCATGGAAAGAATCAAGACGAGATTTTGGTGGATTAGACTAGAAAATTTTTGTAGACCCACCGACACTGAGTTTGATCGGTGAGGGAATTTATGGTGGAGGATAAATTCAGGGTTATCCTCGAGGAAAGTGGGTGAAATATCCCACGAGAAACTTCCCCTAAAATAGGCTATCCCAAATATACTAAGGATAGACTTCCCCTAAAATAGGCTATCCCAAATATACTAAGGATAGTATTTCTTTAGGAACTTCCCATTTATCGGCATTAATTGCATGTCGCCGTTTTGAGTAATTAGGCGATAAGCACCATTCGAATAGACTGTCTCTATTATGAACGGTCATTCCCATTTGGGTTTGACTTTACCTTTCTTTTTAGAGTTGTGGATTACCAGTCGTCTAGCAGCAAGGACCAGATCTCCTTCTTTGAAGCTTCTCTGTCGTACTTTCTTGTTGAAAGCTCTCAATATTCTGGCTTGGTAGAACTCAATGCGTTGTTGAGCTTTCAAGCACTTTTCATCCAACATCTCGAGTTCTTCGAGACATTTCTGATGTTGTTCTTCGGTCATCATCTCCGTTGTGAGGGCGATGTGAAGTGATGGGACTTAGACTTCAAGAGGAAGAACTGCTTCACATCCGTAGACCAGAGAGTACAGGGTCACTCTGGTCAGCATGCATACGGTGGTGCGATATGCCTGGAGTGCTTCTCCGAGTTTATCATCCTAATCTCACTTGTTAGTCTTCACAAGCTTTGACAAGATCGTGATAATCGTCTTGTTGAACACCTCTACCAATCTGTTTACAGCGGGATTGTAGGTTATAGATGAGACGTCTTGGATCTTGAATTTTTCTCAAAACTTGATAAAGACGTTGCTGATGAATTGAGAACCATTGTCATGCACGATCTGTCTTAGCACACCATTCGGTAAATGACGTGATGTTTGATAAACTTGATGACGTTGCTCGTCTTTACCTCTTTAAGAGGGATTGCTTAGGCCCACTTGGAGAAGTAGTCGGTGATGGCGAGAATGAACCGATCACCTTTGACTGACAGAGTAAAAACAAGACCTACAATATCCATTCCCCATGTCTCAAATGGCCAGGATGTAGCCGAAGGATGCAATTGCTCCGGAGGCTGATGCATGTAGTTCGCATGAATTTGACATGCGTGGCACTTTTGAGCGTACTCAATTGCGTTGTTGACCATTGTTGATCAGAAGTACCCCATTCTGCTGATATGATCATACAGTTTGGGACCTGGCTGGTGTGCACCACATTCTCCTTCGTGCGCTTCCCGAAGGACTTCTTCCGCTTCCTTGTTTGAAAGGCACCGGAGTAACAAGTTGTCGTACCCGAGACGATATAATGTCTGGATCTCTGCATCATAGAAGAACCTTAGTGCTCTTCGTCGGATTAATTCTCTCCCTTTCGCGTCCTTTGATAATACGAATAGTTGATGAGTTCTGACCGTGACTAACTGTTCAGTCTCGGGAGGTTGTGCTAATGATACCGCCAATGCCGCTAATGCATCCGCGTATGCGTTCTGAAGGCGTGGAATATACTCGATGAAAAATTCTTCAAACGAGTCTGCCATCTCAACAGCCGCTTGATGATATAGAATCAGATCCGAATTCCTGACTTCATAGTCTCTACAAATCTATTTGACTATTAATTGTGAATCGTTGTAGGCTTTGAGATATTCGACCCCCAGCTCTTTGGTGAAACTGAGTCCAATAAGCAACACGTTGTATTCGGCCACATTATTAGAGCACGACTCAGTTAGTGAATAAGCCCACGGCATCACATGCTTCCCCGAGGAAACTAAGACAACTCCGACTCCGGTAGAAATCTTAGAACATCCGGGGGTGCTCACCACATAAGTTACTCAAGAAGCTCCACCAAAATACAGCCGCCATATCTGTTGATGCGACGTAGTATTGACTTCGTGGGCTTCATCTGGCAAGTCATGATATAATTCGGCTGCGTCCGTCATCAGATTTGCCGCCAACAGATCACAAATCACTTGTCCTTTGACTGACTTCTGTTGTTTGAAGTGCAAGTCATGTTATGATAAGAGTAAGGCCCATTTCGCCAAATGCCAACTCATGGAGGCTGGTTGCGTCATGACTATCCAGACCGGATTTACGTTAAAGATAACATAAATTGTCTGTCCAGCCAAGTACTGCCGCATCTTCTGGATCACGAACACTAATGCAAGGCACTGCTTCTCGATCATCGGATAACGAGACTCAGCGCCGACTAAAGTTTAGCTTAGGTAATATACTGCCTGTTCGTGACCGCTGTCATCATCTTGCATGAGTAAGGCACTTAACGAATGATCTGTCACCTTGGTGTAAATCAGAAATGGTTTACCCGACTACGGTGCAACAAGAACAGGGAGCTTCGCTAGATATGCTTTGATATCCTCGAATGCCTTCTGACAAGCGTCGTCCCAAATAAATGACATGCCTTTCTTGTTCAGCTTAGAGAATGGCTGGCACTTCGCGGATAGATTCGAGATGAATCGCCTAATATATGCCAATCGTCCTTGTAACCCCCTGAGTTCTCTCAGATTTCTCAGAGATCGCAGTTCCTGTATCACCTTGACTTTATCAAGGTCAACATGGATACCCTTATTAGTGACCACGAATCCAAGGGCGACCCAATAATAAGTTATAGAAAGTCTCTGCGTCAATCACATAACATGTGACTTCAGACTTTAGATCTCCCATTTAGCACTTCACTCAGATTTTATCAAGCGGTCGAGACCCGCTGGTGTTAAATTCTTAGATCACTGTCTTTGTTGATGCCAGCTTACTAGTAGGAATCTCGAGACTATACATGAGGCGCAAAGGCATGATGCTCACAGCGGAACCCAGATCAACTTGGATCCGGTTGACTTCACTAGTGCGCACCCGGTGAAGTATAGCGGCCTGTCATGCTGCGAGTTCTTCGTCTGCATATCCTCCTTAGTAAAGGTGATGCAGGGAAGGCTTTCGGCCACGAGATTGCACTATTTAGCGGTTGACGACTCTGGCTCTTCTGGAGCTAGCTTGATCTGAGTGAGGAATACCTCAGAATTAGCCAGGGCCTCTTGTAAGGCTTTACGGGTCTCTTTGGATAGTCATAGAAGCTCGTAAAGAGCAATCCTCGCTGGGATATTTGCCAGTTGAGCCATCACATCAAAGCGATACGGGGAGTTCGAACTTCCCGGTTTGTCTCTTCTAGTCGGGCGACTGAATCGAGACTGCTTCGGGAGTTGAACCTCCTAGGGTTGCTTCTCCTTTAGTTTGGCCGCGTCCTCTTTGGCAGCCGCCTGTTGCTGCGCCTTTTCAGCCCGCGTAAGGGGAGTTATTGGCACTCCAAGCTCTGTCAAGTCTTCGTGTTCAGGTCAGGAACTTTGGGGTACTTGTATCTATACTCGTGCCTGCTCTTAGTGGTGAGGACTTCAGGTTGCTCCTCAGAGAGTTGGAATATCACCATCCGTTCATCGTCCTTTTCCAAGATCGCTGAAGTGGCGTGGCATAATTTCCCCTTTCCTTTCAACTTCTTTTTAGATGATGAAGAGGCCGCCCACTGATCATCTTCTAGCAGGTCAGGATGGACCCACAGAATTTCTCCGTTTGGGGTGGTGTGTGGCACAAGACCCTTTTCACGCTGCCCGTGAGGATCATCGTTCACTATCTTCACCCCTACTTTGATGACAGGCTCCGGTTGGAACTAAGTCAGCGGTACCAATCCAAAGTTAATAGATACGGCGTTCACCGCCACTTTCTTCTCCTTTGACAGCTTCGGGTAATAACCCCCACATCGATTAAGGCTTGGATTTTATCTTTAAGATGATAACACGCCTTCGTCGGGTGATGCACTGCTCTGTAGTACGTGCAGTACTTCAGGTCATTAACCTTGCTGGCCTCCTCTCGATTCACGATTAGTGGCAGCTGGATCTTGTTGTGGCTCTTGCTATGGCTGCAGCTGGAATGTCTGGTTGGTAACCGCCATTCTCACCTGCTCCTTCCCCTTGCTGCATAGGACGAAGTTGCGTTTTGGAGCTTCTGCCGCCGGTTAGCCTCTTTCTACCTTCTTCCTCTTGAGGAACCATTCAACTTGCTCCCCCCACACTTTTCAGTTTGTCCATCTAGTGGAGGGTGCTGTTCCCATCGCTTCGAGCACATCCAACGATAGGCTGTTGTGGCAGGTTTGGAGGATGAACTCCTCAGTGATCAGATCCCAACAATTCATCGCCTTATTCCGGAACCATTTGAAGAAGGTATCCACAATTTATCTATCATTTTGCTTCTCATCCAACAATGTCTCAATGGATATTTCGTGTCATCGTCGAAGAAGTTTGCGAGGAACATGGATTCTATGTCATCCCAGCTGGTAACGCTCCCTGATTCGAGACAACGGTGCCAATTGAAGGTAGCCTCCCGAAGAGTGCCAACGAATGACCGAACCATCAAGGACTCGATTCTAGACCCCCAAGTGAGACTTGAAGTAAATCATATGTTGGGTGAGGGACCCTTTCCCGTCGAACGGCATGAACTTTGGGTACACTCATATTTACCAATAAGTTTTTAGCGTCGTTGCCAGGGAACGGTGTTTATAAGTAGGATTTTGTTTATTTTGATTCTTTAACTTATGTGTTTTCTTTTGTGAAGGAGCATGGAGCTTGAAGATTAAGAGTTGAAGATTCGAGATTGATGATTTGCCTCCAACGAGGCTTTGGATTGCGTTTGCGTGGGTAACTCTTCTTTCTAGTATTTTCAATTCCACCTTTTAGTTAATTTCTCTCATATAGAGACAATTAGGATTTAAATAATTAAAAAAGCATTTTATTCTTGTTGACCATAATAAATTCCATCTTCCACTTGGACATTTATTAACAAGATAGTAAAATGCAAACAAGAACTCTCCCTCTAACACTTTGTTTGATTGTGGACCATAATAAAAAAATGAAAATATTTTTTTTTGCATCCTTTTTAGTTGCTTTTAATTTCTAGGGTTGCATTTCATGTAATAGTAGGAATTCACTAAAGTGATTTGAGCATCTTGATTTGGCACTCATTTGAAAATAATTTTAAGGGCAAAAACCATTAATCAAGATGAGGTGAGGGATTTCATCACACTTTCCTTAGCCCAAAAATCACTAAGTCCCTACTACACATACCCAAGCCTCTTAAAACTAATTAGACGCTAGCCCCCAAGGATTCAAGCTCATTAAGTAACAAGAAATCCTTAAGTGAACCGGTCTAAGTTTATTTGGATTAATTGGTGTCTAAGGCAAGATTTAGGGGTTGCGTAAAATGCTCCGCAAGGAATGGGATACTTAATTAATCTTTGAACTCCCTCTAGTACTATCTTTACCTGGCTAATTACCTGAGTAAACTTTAATCTTTTCATTAAAGGAGTTTTTAGTTAGGAGCTGGTCTAAGTCGAGTTTAGGCTTAACCGTAGAGTTAGGGTGATTGAAAAGTAATTACCTTGATTTGTTCTTAGTTAGTTTTCCTTTTTATTTTTCTCATCATTTTCTTAATGTTTTCTCTTATCATTTTTCATATAAAAATAAAAAAAATTTTAAAATTTTATATTTTGATTTTGGTGTATGTAAACTTTGGTTAGGGATAATACCAATCTCCTCCCATTCTTCAACATGTATGTAACCCAACTAGGAATGCAATCCCTTCGTGCATTAAGCTACCCGATGTCAATGGAACAAATTTTGAACTTCAACTGCATTTCATAAACATACTTCCAAAATTCTTAGGAGTAGAATCCGAAGACGCATATATCTTTATCTCTGAATTTGAAGAAGTATACCTCATGATCAAAATGAGGGACTTATCCGAGGATGCGATCAAACTTCGATTTATTCCATTTGCTCTTAAGGACAAAG
>JBAKGM010055564.1:0-15673 GCA_037177215.1 Asparagus racemosus
AACGGTTATTAGCAGGGTTTTTATTCATATAAAATGGGTAATGAGGGTATTAATTTGTAAATAAAATGTGATAATCAATGGGCCAGGGTTTATTGTGCCGAGGCGCCCTGGTGCCTTAGCCATGCAGAGGCACCAAATGGTGCTCGGTCTGAGCTGAGACATTCACTTGGGTTTTCCTCGTGCTTTTCCAGCGTTCGTCCGATGTTTTGTCCGACATTTGTCTAGTGTTATGTCTGATCTTTCCTCCCGATGCTGTCGTATTCTATTCTGGTTGATCATCTCAATGATTTCGGAATCCGATCGGTGTAGTTCCGCCAACGCTTGAGTCCGGTTGATTCCGTCTCGTCGATGTTCGAGTCTGGTCGACTCGCCTTATCAAAACTCACTGATTTGAAGCTTTGTCATTGGATTTATTCCACGATCCGTCGGTTCACTGACTTGCATGCCTTGCCGATCCACTTTATGCGCTCATCGACTCGCCATGTGCATTTTGCGGCGCGATTACGTTGTCAGCAGTTCTTGGTCGCATCGTTAGATGGATCGTCGATTGTCAACCCACCATCACGAGTCTCGTTCGGGTACTGATAAGCAATTTTTAACGCCTACACATACTGTCGCTCGCGTCCCTGGGCTGAATATTTGTTCCCCCATGTGAATACGAAGGGGATAGTAGAAGCAATCTCTACAGCTTCCGATGCTGAAATTGAGAAGCGTATCTTCAAAGAGAACTCTGTTCTGCACACAGCAGATTCTGATGTATGCATGCTGGTGATAAATTTGAGAGCTTCCATCACCAAGCGAGGGAACCCATATCCAAGTTGGTGCTACTTGCAGGATTCTTCTCAATATGGTTGAAGGGTTGTGTAGTGCCTTCTTGTCCAAAAGATCGTATATCAATCAAACTATTGTATCATGCAGTGATGCTGGCTTCCGGATACAATCTGGCTCTCCTCCCGGCGATGGTAAGTTGTATACATCATGGTCTCTGAGAGTTAGCCACAGAGTATTTGAAGCAGGAAGATAAATGCCCAAGGAAGCAAGTCCCTAACCCTAGGGTGGAATTGCCATACATCTATTTGGTAATATGGTTTACTCAGCATTGCCCATCGTTAATGTCAGCTGCTGCATCTGGTGGGGAGGAGATTGCCTTGCTTTAGAGGTTTGGATACCCCAAGTGGCTAATTAAATACCTGGGTGGCGTTCGTAGGGCCCTCTTGGCTAGGGAGAACTACCGACTCTATTATTGCTTTCCTTCAATAACCGACGTTAACCCCGGGGATGAATTCGAGGATGGATTTAGTAGCGAATGCTTCACTTGCTTGCCTAGCGAGTGTTTCCACTGGCTGGTGAATATTCAGCCTAGCCATCTTGTTGCCAGGTTAAATGAGTCGAAATGTTACATCGAGCCCTATTTACTGTGTCGTTTCGCTCACCAGTTTGGCTATGACCAATTGTATGTTGAGAACCCGAATCTGGGATTATTGCGTACTGGGAGCATAGTTGATGGAGCCAGGGCTTGGTATCATTTTGTTGCAGGTGCCATCGGGGTGAAGTTTGCGCTCCCACAGCATACTCCTAATTGTTACATGACGTTAGGATTTTGCAAATGGTATAGAAAGGTATTCGAGCCGCATCCTGATTTCTGAGTGAACCAGACTAGCTTAGTTTAGATCTCAAAGTGATACAAGGAGTCCTCCCGGAAGGGTTCGAGGAGCAGGATTCTTGGTATGAGTGAATTTTTGGCCGAAGATTTACTAGATAATGATCTGGATGAATCTGACGATCAACCCGATCTTTCACGGCCAGCCGATACTGATGCTCAAGAACCTATTGAATCTCAAAGGTCAATTGGTGTCTAGATTCGAGAACCAACTAAGTCTGTAATTCACCGGGATGCACCTGTCGAAGGACAGAGACAAGAGAAAAGCCCCTTAGATGGCTCTCCTCCCCAATTATTTTTGAAGAGGTGACGCATGGCTGCTCCTGCATCAGGTGGCTCTTCTGGAGTTGTGGAAGAGTCTCCGGCAGTTCCAATGCAAGAACGTGTCTCAGAGCCTGAGCCTACACTTGACAGCTCTTCCAATGGTGTGGAAGAATCTCCTGTGAGCCTATTGTAAGGAACTAGTATTGATTCTTCAAATAGCCCCTTGCTTGCGTATCCGTATTATTTGATTTGAAATGTCACTCGACTGATGCGTTTTCTTCTCATATGCAGATAAAGAGCCTATTCCTCTAGATCATGATGAGGAACCTGTGGATTACGAGCATTGTGATACAGATACCTACTTGACTAAACCTGAGGATGCGGGAGGAGCCAACGACATTGGTGATATGCCATGTACCTTTAGTTGATGATTAACACTTTCATTGTTGATCAAACAGATGATAGATTTGGTCCCAGAGACTTTGGCGAGCCCATTCACTCACTATCTTTTATAGGAAATCATTCTGAGTCGGTGGTCGTTGTTAGGAGAGATCTTAGCACCTCGGAGCTTGTGCCTGAAGATCCCATGCTTAGGCCCGTTTCAATAGCGAGACGTCAGTTAAGGATCTATGAATTTTCTAATGAAGAAGATGAACCTTCGGTCTCACCTATGCTCGCATGAGGTATCCTAGAGGTGCTATCAAGTTTGCAGTATGAGGAACTAGTCGTGAGCGCAAGTGTCGAGATCTAGCCTTCATCCACAGGCCTTGAAGTTGTGAACTGAGGGGTGATGGCTGTGATGACTATTACCTCGTCTATCGAGGCAACGTCTACTATTCCTTCCATCGCATCTGATCTGTTAGCTACACTCATACCATTTCTAATGGCAGGTCACGAGCGAGTGCATACTTTGCCAACTTTTCATCTGGGTACCACAAGTTGAGTTGCAAGGGCAAGCTCTTCTGACGTTGTAGACGTTCCTCAATTTCCTGACCCTATTGATTTGAGTGAGATAGAGATCAAGATATTAACAGATGGTTTGACAAAGCTGGTCAATCTGAGTACTGCGAACGCTCTTCAACTGGGGTGAAATTTGTCTGCTAGTACTCTAAAGCTATTGAGGGATCAACTTGATGTGCTATCATCGAATGCTGGTTCAGTCCGTGGTGAGCCTTTTAAGATGGCGATCGATGAAGCTGAACTGCATCTTAATGAATTGCGGGGTTTGCAAACAGCTAACCTTGAGGGCATTGCTGAGATTGAATTTCGTCATTTATCTATCATCCAGAGTCAAGCTTTTGAGTCTACCCATAAAGAAGTGGCACAGATTGATGTGAGGATCCGAGATTTGAATGAATGTATCACTTCTAGTGAGGGTTATCAAGTGGAGCTGCAGGATGCTATCCAGGAGAAGGATACCGCCATTACTGCCACCCAGGCAACTATTGTCACGGATCAAGCACGTTTGGCAGAAGCCCAAGCTCAAAAGGAAGAGCTTGAATCTGATTTGGCTGAGTTCACGAAGAAATGGGACTCACAGGTTGTGGAACTTTAGGCCGAAACGAAGAAGCTAGCCAAAATCTGAGCTAAAGCTACTCCTGTTGATCCTGAGACTTTGAGGGAGAGGGCTCGAAAAGGTGCTCAAGAAGTCAGGTATGCCTGCATTGATAATTGTATTGCGCGGATAAATGGTTTTTATTCGTTGTAAATGACTTCTTGTCAATGCTTTTCAATTCTTCTTTGAATAAAAAGAATTCTCTTTCCCTTACTTTAATGCGTGTACGATAGATGTGCAATGTTAACGTTTCATAATTACATTGTTGTTAGGGATATTTGGGGATCAAATTGATAGAGGTGTAATGTTAACGTATCAAGTTTTGACCAAATTGACACTGCTCATAGGTGTAGTGTTAACATGGAAGTTTAGAATTGGGACTGTTCAGAGGTGTAGTGTTAACATGACAGTCAAAGGGTATTTGACAAAGGTGTAGTGTTAACATGCCAAACGAAATGAGGTCAGAAGGACAACTACCATTTGGAAGTGTAGTGTTAACTTAACAGTAGAAAATCGATGGAAGTGTAATGTTAACTAATCGATATTTGATAAGAGCAAATCGCTAGAGGTGTAAGTTAACTGGTTGAATTCGATGAAATAAGTTAACAGAGGTGTAATGTTAACCAGTCGACAGAATCAAACCGATAGAGGTGTAATGTTAACGTATTGGGTTTATAGAATTAGTACTGTTCAGAGGTGTAATGTTAACATAACAGTACTAATGAATTTTGATAGAGGAGTAGTGTTAACGTGCCAACAAAATGGTCCGACAGAGGTATAATGTTAACTAGTAAGATCATTTGAGATGAGAAATCGTTCAGAGGTGTAGTTTTAACATGACGATTTGATCAAATTGGAACTGTTCAGAGGTGTAATGTTAACATGACAGTAGGAGGGTATATTTGAAGCTAACACTGTTTAGAGGTGTGCTGTTAACATGACAGTGATGGTATGTCCAGAGCCAAACAAAAGGTGTGGTGTTAACCTGATGACTCTTTGAGGATTTTGATTAGGCTCTAGATCGGGAAGATAAATATTTCTAGTTCAGAGGTGGAAACTTATAGATGACGAGGAATTATGTGAAGATATAAGATTGGCCAGGATCAAGGGTAGTATTTCTTAAGAAATTTCCCATTTATTGGCACCATGAGCCTATTGCCATTTTGGTCAATTAGACGATATGTTCCATTTTAGTAGACTGTCTCTACTACAAATGGATCTTCCCATTTGGGCCGGAATTTATCTTTAGTCTTGTGCGTCATGACCATGGGTCGACGAATGGCTATGACCAAGTCGCCTTCTTTGAAGGATCGTTCTCTGACTCTCTTGTTGAAGGCTTTCGAAATCCGTGACTGGTAGATCTCGATTCTTTGCTGGTCTTGAAGTCTTAGTTCATCCAGCGCTTCGAGTTCTTGGAGACGCTTTTGATGATTTTCTTCAGTCGTCATCTTCTTAACAATGGCGATTCTTAATGACCGCGTCTGAATTTCAAGAGGGATCACGGCTTTGCATCTGTAAACCTGGGAAAATGGCATTGAGCCAGTGGGAGTGTGAACCATTGTTCGGTAAGCCCATAAACACTCTCGAAGTTTCTCGTCCCAATCCTGTTTGTTGGAGACGACGAACTTCTTTAAGAGTTTGATAATGGCTTTATTTAAGGCTTCAGCTAGACTACTAACAGCTAGGTTATATGGCTTAGAAGCCACATCTTTGATTTTGAACTTATTAGAAAATTTGAAGAACGGTCAACTGATAAATTGTGGACGTTGTTGTTAACTATCCTTCTAGGGACACCGAATTAGTAAATCACGTGATGTCGCAGGAATTTGATTACCTGGGATGTCTTGACTTCCTTGAGGAGGACACCTTCAGCCCATTTGGAGAAGTAATATGTCATAGCCAAGATAAATTGATGGCCTTTAGAGGACGGTGGACTGATTGGCCCAATAATGTCCATGCCCCAAGCTTCAAATGGCCATTAGGCAGTGGTTGGATGTAATTCTTCTGGAGGTTGATGTAAGAAATCAGCATGGATTTGACATGCGTGACATCGTTTAGCATATGCCACTACATCTGCTATCATCATTGGCCAGTAATAGCCTAAACGACGAATTCGGTCCCAAAGTTTAGGACTCGGTTGATGAGCTCCACATTTACTGTCATGGGCTTCCTTTAATGTTTCTTGCACTTTGCTTGGTGATAAGCATCGGAGTAAAATAGCGTCGAAAGATCTCCGGTACAGAGTCTTCGTGGCAGAATCGTAGAAAAAATGTGGAGCTCTTCTTTGAATGGAGACTGCCTGCTTTGGGTCCTCTGGTAGAATTCCGTGCAGAACATAATCGATGATGGGGAACCGCCAATCATTGCTTTCAAAGTGGATGATCATGACGTGCACTTTATTAGCTTCAAGAATATGCTTCGGTGAGCATAGTTGATGGCTTGCCACTTTTATGCACCTAATGTTCTTAGGTGGCAAAGCAAGTGTGGCTGCAAGAGATGTTAAAGCATCTGCATGGGTGTTCCCGAGGTGAGCTATGTAGCTGATGTAGAAGCCTTCGAAGGATTGTCCAAGCTTCATTGCTACTTCGTGATAGGGTATGAGGTCATTATGACAGATCTCATATTCCCCTTTTATCTAATTTATGATCAACTTGGAATCGCCGTGTGCTTCGAGATATTTGACGCCCATGTCTTGAGCGATATGTAGGCCAATTATAAGAGCGTTGGACTCGGCTGCGTTGTTAGAGCATAGTTTGGTTAATGAATAAGCCCGAGGGAGGACATGTCCATGAGGGTCGATTAGCACTACCCCCCAGTCCTGCAACGACCACTCCCTTGTGGTTACATCTCTGTAGGCATCAAAAATTGCTGATGAACTGCAAATATGATTTAATCATGAGAAGATTAAAGAACAACATCATCAAGTCCTAAGTAAATTAACCACAGGGCTAAAACTGACGTATACATGTCTGAGACACTTGTTGTGTCTCGGCCATGGCTGAGACACTTGTTTGTGTCTCGGCCATGGCCTAGACATTTGTTATGTCTCGTCCATAGCCGAGACACCTATTTGTGTCTCGGCCATTGCCGAAACACATATTGTGTCTGATGTATTTTGTCACGTGTTTTATTGTTATTTATGGGACCCATGTGACTTTTTCAAAACGTGGGGACGTTCATTTACATTAATAGGCGATTACACCCTTGAAAAATGCCCACTAAGTGCATAAATAGAGCATTAAACATGCCTTTAAAGCAGGGAAACATGTTACAATAGCAGAAACGAAGACCCTTTGACCAAGACAGTACAAACTGTCTCGCCAATGGGCGAGATAGCTTAAGTTGTCCAGACATCAAAAAGTGTCTTGCCCACATGCAGTTTTGGCAGATCCTGACTTGTGTTCTTTTCAGCTGTTACACCTCCTAGAGGCTATAAATAGTCCACTATGTCCGTTGTGAAAGGGGTTCCTAACATTTTTCTGACTTTTAGATGTAGACAGTAAAAAAAAAAGACCAGAAGACGAGGGTCACATGCCCCTTGATTATCGAACATTGAAACACGAGGTTCGGCCAAGCAACGGAGCTCGTCAACCAACCGAGATTCATTCAAGCAGCGAAATGCCAGATCCAACCGAGGTTCGCCCAAGTAGCGAAGCTCGTCAACCAACCGAGGATCGCTCGAGCGGCGAAGCTCGACTATCAACCAAAGTTCACCCAAGCAGCGAAGCTCGACAATTAACGAGGTTTGACCACGAAGCTCATGATCCATAACGGCCTCGAAGACCTAGTCAGCCATGTGGGCTAAAGTGTAGGCGTCGGTTACGCCCATGATCGCCCAAAGCTCGCCCATGTTTCCTCATTTCTAGCACATCAGTTACATGCTTAAGTCCTTATAAATAGCTGTGAGAAGCTATGAAACGCACACACAGGCATACGCAGGCGCACGCAGAGAATCACAGACGAGCCCAGCAATCTCAAACTCACCAGCAATCTTGTTCTGATCGTCAACGGGAAGCAAACTCGACGTGAGCATCGAGAGAAGCATCCTTCCGCTACCCAGAACCCACATAACAAAAGAGTAGTCAAATCAATCTTCTCTTTCTCTGTAATCGAGAGAGCTTGATTGTAATCAATTCAAATTCAATCAAACAAAACTTTTTCGACCCTACATTGGAGAGATCTTGAATTTAGAAAGCTTGAAGAGCCAGAGAGAAGAAGAAAGGCTTCGAGAGTTCAAGAACATTCTGCACTCGGAGATTCCTCGAGTTTAAGCTTAGCCTTAAATCTTGGGAAGAGTAGATATCTTATTTAGTTATGATATTTACTTAAGTTCTTGTTTCCTTAGCGAAGCATCAACTCAACCTTGCTAATTCGGAGATCATTGCTTGGTGGTCCACGGACGACGCGTCCCCGGCACAGGCAAAGTACCCACAAAAGCAGGAGATTACTATGTAGTGACTCTTCTATTCGAGTTTTGTACGAGAGTGAGATTATTTTCTTTATGTTGGAGAGAATTACGTGTGCAATCTCTCAATTGTAATCATTTTGAAATGTTTTGAAATGGACACCACAAAGAAACCTGTTCTCGGCCCAAACACAATGATGACCACAGTGGAATCCAATAGTCTCAATGATGAGGCTATTGTGTCACAACTGAACAGTGATCAAGCTGAACTTATGACCGACGGACTCGATTATGTTTTCAACCAAGCCAAGTTTGAAGAGTATCTTTCTTCCTCTACATCCAGATCCTCCTCATCCCGCAAGAATCGGAGGATTGCATCTCCAAGGAGGGAGGTCCAATCTGTTGCAAAGGGTGATGAGTCTCACCCAATTGTGATGGAGGATTCCCCTCGCCACAATACCCCAGCAAATTACAAAGCCGGAAGCTCTGCTCATGATGACTCTGTTAAAGAGTCGTCTCTCAAGATCTCTACAACTCTGTCGAAGAGGGCTCGTCGGAGACAGCGTCAGAAGATGGCCCGCTAGTTTGCAAAGGCTGTGGAGTTAACAGATGGAGTTCGTTACTGCACGAACTTGCGTATCCAGAGGCGTCAAGAAGTACCCACGCCTCGCTCCAGAATTCTAGCACTCCCATCAAAGAGGAGTGGATTCACGTCAAGAGGACCCGTCTGACGTGGAAAGAATGTGCCCAAAAGTACCGTGCACATGTCGCTCATGCTCGTGCTATTGTACGCAAGGCACAAGAATTGAAGTCAACTACAGGATCGCGTCAAAGCCGCAAAGTTTGGATCCCAAAAATGACACAAAATTCAAAACAGAAGCTGGCCCAAGGCTCTGATGGCCGAGACACTTCCAACTATCTCGGCCAAAGGGGCTTCAACCAAGACAGTCCTAACTGTCTCGCCCAAAGAAATGGCAGCCCAAACACTTCTGACTGTCCAGACCAAGGGAATTCTCCTCGGTTGCATCCATCCGCTGCTCCTTTGGCTAAACCTACAACTTCGGTGCTAAATCGCCTCGGCAAAGCACCAGTGAAGGAACGCTTAGGACAACAGACTAGGGGTCATGCCCAGCATCCAACAGACACTCCTATCGAGTCTCGATTGAGTATCCCTCAGGGGCTCCGCGAGTCTACAGAGGGGAAGTGTGTAATCTGCATGGTCACAAGAGATGACCATACAATGTTGATTCATGTAAGGACAACTTTAGTTGATAAACGATCAAAAGCGCCTCCTAGTGAGTGTGCCAGGTCAAACAGTCAACGTCCCCAAAAGAAGACGTGTTGTTCAACTAAAGACAACGTTACACTTGGGGGTGGAAGTACATTCCATGGTGAGCCACACCAACAAACAGTATGGCGTTCTAATCACCAGCACCGTCAGACTGGGGGTGGTGACACACAGAAGAGGACAATTGACGAACTAGATTGTTCTTGCTCGTGTGCCCGACTGATCAAGACATTACTATTAGGATGTAATTGCTCCAAGTCAGAAGCTCGTCCACAAAGAGCTTCAGTATTTGAAAGACTTTCCCTTCCAAGGGCAGAAGAATCAAAGCTAAGGCCAAGACGCTTCCAAAGAAGAAATCTGTTATCCAACAAAACGAATTCCCTGAAGTTACTACCAACATGGTAAATGAAGGGAAAGGAACAGCCACGACAGATTCAGATCCCGACTTTACTCCTGAAGGAAAGGTCGGTGCCCAATTTCCCAGAGATTGTCTCGATTACAACTGCGGGCTACAAGACACAGTGATTATAGGAGGATGCATGAAGGGGATTCATCTGAGGATGAGAACTCCGATGCCTACTCAGCAATAGCGTCAGATGACACAGTGTCAAGTGTGGGCCAGGCCAGAGAAGCTTATATAATTACTCCTGAAACGCTGGCTCAAATGTTGCAAGAAGCCTTGGCTAAGCAGAAAGAAGAGTTTAGGGCTGAAATGAAAACAGAGATGGAATTAGTCATGCAGCAGATGAGGGTGCTACAGGACCGGAAAGCTGCACAACCCGAGTCTAGTCAACAAGCTGGATCCAGTCACCTTGTTGCTCATAATATAGAAGAAAGCGACACGGAAGTGGATCAAACCATCATCGGTGACCTACCTCCTAAGCAAGGAGAGGATGAAAGTGAAAAAAATGAAAGAGCTTGAAGGCAAAATCAATGCTTTGCTATCCGCTCAAGAAATTAAGAAGACCGACATTCCATATCTATATCCAAGAGAATGGGGCTCAATTCCATATCCACTGAAGTTTAGTTTGATTAACTTCACACCATTTGATGGGAAAGGATCACCCACGCAGCATGTAATCTACTTCAAATCTCATCTTGGTGTGATCTCGTGAAACGAGCCTTTGATGGTTCGGTTATTCGTGGGTACCCTTCGCAGGGCTACCTTCGATTGGTATCACAGACTCAAGGCTGGGAGTATCAATTCCTAGGATGACATGGAGAGTTCCCTCCTTAACAACTTCTTTGACGATGACACAGAAGTTTTCATAAGAACCCTTTTGGACGAGAAGCAGAAAAGTGGAGAGTCAATTGATACTTTCGTCAAACGCTTCTGCAATAAAGCTGTGAACTGCAGGGATCCAGTCACAAAAGAGTTCACACTGCAGACATGCCACAACAATCTTTCTCTTGAATTATTGGAAGCCATGGGGGTTGTAGCACTGACCACATGGAAAGATTTGAAGCTTCGAGGAGAACAAGCTGAGAGATTCCTCAAGTGAAAGAAGACTGAGAGAGGTCAACTAATAACGGGCCCCTCAAAGTCAAATTTTGTGCTCCGTAGCAGAGGAAAGGTGCCAACCACTGCTATTGATGCCAATTAGACGTTCCAGTAACAAAGTCAACAATCATCGCAGCAGCCACAACCACAATTGAGATTTCAACAAAAATCTCAAGGGGCGTAGAAGACTCCAGATTCAAGATTCTAAAGAACTTACACATTCAAGGAGGAAGAAGTTTCAGTTATCTTCAAATATCTTCTGGATAACAACAAGATCAAGTTGCCTCCAAGCACGAATCAGGAGGAAGCTAATAAGATCTCAGGCCCAAAATATTGCTCCTATCATAGAAGGGTTCATCATCCAACTAGCAACTGCTTGGTTCTTAAAGACAAGACTCAAGCTTTGATCGATGCCGGCATCATAACAGCAAAGAAAGAAAAGAAGGTCGGTTTGAATATGGTGGCTATTAACTTTGGGTCCATGCCACCTATGATGTGCCAGCAGAAGATTATCCCAAAGGTGGAAGTCAAGACAATCAATGATGATCCACATAGTCAACGTCAGAAGGGATTAGTTTCACATACTGCCCCGAATTGCGAAGTATTATGGGTTCATCTAGATCTCCTCTAAGATGAGCAGTGGACTGGATTTTCTCCAACACAGAAATCCAGGCAAAAAGGCAAGTCTTGTAGTCATGTCTCAGCAGCTCTAGAAGAAGGCGATGAGAAGATTCTGACCCTCTCGTCATCCGAAAATGAGCAAGAAGTACTTGTAACAGAAGAAGAACCAGTTTATGCCACTAGGAGCAGACATGAGTACAGATATAAGTACCCTGAAGATTCTAATCTAAATGCTAAAATGCTGACGGAGCTAGGAATGGCGATAACTCCTTCTATGCATGTAGAAAAATTATAGCAGCAGACAACCACTAAGGAGGATGTGGCTAAACTGAAAGGGAAGCAACCCCAACGTCAGGAGGTTCAAATCCTGAAGCAGTCTCGATTCAATCATCTGATTGGAAGAGAAAAACTAGGAAGTTCAAACGCTCAGTATTGCTTCGATGTAATGGCTCAGCTGGCCAACATCTCGGCAAGGATAACTCTCTATGAGTTACTACGTATCTCTAAAGAGACCAGAGAGGCTTTACAGAAAGCATTAGCTGACTCAAAATCCTTCATCACACAAGTCAAGCAGGTTCCTGAGAAGCCTGAACATTGCAACTTGGTGGCCAAGCATTTCCCTTGCATTACATTCACCTGAGATGATATGCAAGTGAGAAATTCAAAGCATGATAGGCCTTTGTATTTTACTGGATATATTGGCTCGACTACTGTCAACCGAATTCAAGTTGATCCATGGTCTGTAGTTAGCATCATGCCACTCAGATTGATGTATCATCTCAGAATTCCAGCTAGCAAGTTGGCTTCTACTGGCACTGTCATCTATGAATTTAATACCAGTGATTCTAGACCCTTGGGTAAAATCTGAGTACAATGCTAGCTTGGAGATCTCAAATCTGAAGTCACATGCTATGTCATCGACGTAGAGACTTCGTACAATTTACTATTGGGTCGACCTTGGATCCATAGTAATGTCATAGTCCCATCTACATTACATCAGTGTTTGAAGTATGTGGACACGGATAATGTAGTTAAGACGGTGGTCGCAGATAAGCAGCCATTTAAGGGGTTAGAAAATTACTTAACCGACTCCCTTCGATATAGCGCTGAATCCGATACTGAACCGTCGGCCCAGGATACGGACAGTGGAAATGAAGCTGATACTGAAGTTGGGCTCGATTACGATGGAAACTTTGTACTTAATGACATTGAGCCTTTTATAATAGATCTTGACGAAACTGAATTGTCAGGAGGAGGTTGTAACTGGCAACTTGCCGATAAACATATAATAAACGACGATTTAGAGTATGTACCTCGTGTTGATAATGTAATGCAGGGACTGTGTAAAGACTACGATGTACATGTGCCGCTCCCATTAGGCAGCCCAATGAAGAAATGACTCCAAAGCTCAACGGGATCAACGTTCGTCATTCCTTCAAAAGATGCAAAGAAGTTAATCTTTGGAAAAGGAGAAATATCTCCGACGTAAAATCTCTTCTGGGAAGCTAATGACAGTAATGAAGAATCTTGCAAATATTTTTTCAAGTATAGCTCGCAAGCACGCTATTACATGGAGAAATGGGGATATGATTTCGTGCGGGGAGCAGGTCTTTGTTCTGGACGAGGTATTCGAGTTCTGCCTTGACTTTCTTACATGCCGAAAGGAAAACACAGCCGTTATTATGAACATAGTAGGGGTTTGGGTTATACCTCCTCATATTCCGATGAATGTTGTTGGCAAATTGAGGGTCATAGCAGTTCATCATATTCTTCAATGTGGGATTCGGATGTTAGTCTTGGAGAAGTATTCAAAGGGCTAATGGTAAATATGACCACGATAGGTCCAGAAGAGCCGGAAGCAGACAATCATTCACCAACTTGGGAAGATCCTTAGACTTTCACTTGAACGTTCTGTTTGGTAATAGGTTCAAGTAAAGGGAACCGCCCATTGAAGATGAAGTAATTCAAACAAATATGGGAGACGAAATAAATCCAAAACCTATATTTATCAGCGACAGTCTTTCGCCAGAAAAGAAAGATGAATTAATTTCTCTCGCCAAGGAGTACATTGACGTCTTTGCCTGGAATTACGAGGATATGCCAGGGCTTGATTCGAAAGTGGCAGTACATTGCCACAATATTAAACAAGATGCTAAACCCATGAAGCAACAGCAGCAACGATTTCGTCCACAAATTATGGAAGCAATCGTAGCTGAGGTAAAGAAATTCATAGAGTCAAGTTTTATCAGAGAAGAACAACACCCAGATTGAGTCCCAAATATTATCCATGTTCTAAAAAAGAACAGAACAATTAGAATTTGCATCGACTTTAGAGATTTGAACATCGCATGTCCGAAAGATGACCTTCCACTACCTATCACGGATGTCAATATTGACAATAAGTGTGGGTTTGAAAGAATGTCATTCATGGATGGATTCTCTGGGTACAATCAAAATAAGATGCATCCTGACAACGAGAAACACACCTCATGTAGGACACCTCTTGGCATCTTTTGCTATACTGTTATGCCCTTCGGTTTGAAGAATGCAGGTGCTACATATCAGCGAGCAATGACGAAGATCTTTCAGGAGCATCTCTAGAAAACCGTCGAGTGTTATGTCGACGACTTAGTGGTCAAAAGCCACAATAAAGGTGATCACATCAAAGATCTCAGGACGGTATTCGATCTCATGCGAAGCCATCAATTGAAGATGAATCCTACTAAGTCATTCTTGGGAATGGCAAGTGGCAAATTTCTTAGTTTCGTCATCACATCGCAAGGAATTCACATTGATCCTGATAAAGTGAAGGCGATCAATGAATTACAACCTCCAAGAAATCTCAAAGAACTTAGGGGATTACAAGGAAGATTGGCATATGTCAGACGCTTTATTTCAAATCTTGCAAGAAAATGTCAACCTTTCTCCAAGCTCACTAAGAATGGTGTTTCGTTCATATGGGATGACGCCTGTCAAAAGGCTTTTGAAGATATCAAGGCATATTTGTCAAATCCTCCTGTCCTCGTTGCACCGAAGTTAGGAAAACAGTTCCTGATTTACGTCAGAGCGACGAACCATTCATTAAGTGCTTTATTAGCATAAGATGATGACAACGGTCATGAGCAGGCAATCTATTATCTAAGTAGGACAATGGTGCGTGATGAATCTTGATATCCCGACATCTAGAAAGAATGCTTGGCTCTAGTATTTGCAGTCTAGAAAATGCGTCATTATCTGGTTGGGCAAAGGGTATATGTCATCTCAGACGTTAATCCGATCCGAGTCTTTATGACACAACTGGCGTCTTTGAATTGGCGATTAGCAAGATGGGTGTTGCTCCTCTCACAATACGATATTCACTTCAAACAACAGAAGCCAGTACAGGGATAAGCAATTTGTGACATTTTAGCGGTCCAACCTAGTAAAGATAAAGCTAAAATTTACAAAGACCTATCCGATGAAACCCACGAGGTCAACATACGTCACATAAGCAGATATGGCAATTGTACTTCGATGAAGCTTCTCGAGCTACCAATGCGGCAAGTATCCCTGGATGTTCTAAGATTTCTTCAGGAGTTGGAGTTGTCTTAGTTTTTCCAGGGAAGCATGTGATACCTTGGGCTTATTCGTTAATTGAGCCGTGTTCTAATAATGTAGCTGAGTACAATGCACTACTTATTGGACTCAGTTTCGCCAAAGAGCTGAGGGTTGAATATCTCAAAGCTTTTGGGGATTCTCAACTCATAATCAATCAGATCTGAGGGTACTACGAAGTTAGGAATCCGTACCTAATCCCATATTATGAGGCGGCAATAGAGATGGTGGAATCGTTTGAAAGTTTCTTCATTGAATATATACCACGTCTCTAGAACGCCTATGCAGATGCATTAGTAGCATTAGCTGTTTTGTTGGCGCAACCCTCAAAAATAGAACAGTTGATTACCGTGAGGACACATCAACTTTTTATATCAGAATGCACTTTGGACGTCAAAGAAGCGCATGCCACTTTAACCAGGCTTGAACCTCGAGATTGGCGTTTTCCCATTATAGATTATGTCTTATACGGTATCTTACCAGAAGACGTAATAGAAAGGGAATCAGTCTGAAGAAGAGCACCAAGATTCTATTATAATACTGCGACTCAAACACTCTATCGTCGTACGTATGATGGGTTGCTACTTTGATGCCTTTCAACTGAGGAGGCCGAAGAAGCCCTCAAAGAAGCGCATGATGGGACTTGTTGTGCACATCTACCAGGTCCTAAGTTGGGAGATCGGCTAAGGAGCTTGGGCTATTACTGGTCAACTATGATCAAAGATGTAATGGCTTACACAAGACGGTGTCACGCAAGTCAAATACATGCTAACTACATGCATTAG
>JBAKGM010055635.1:0-15660 GCA_037177215.1 Asparagus racemosus
GCCCTCTGGATCGTCTGAGTGTCAGCTCGGGAGACCTCTTCGGCCCTCAACTCGTCAAGAGACTTCACAGGAATATGCTCACTGGCTGCCAAGAGCCAGCTGCAGTAAAGATATGTCGACTCTAGCTGGCGATCGGCACTCGGAAGGCTGAATTTGGAGCCGGTGCACCCCGTTACGCTCCACAGCCATGCTCGTACCCCATCCACCAGCCCTCCGCGAGTCCAGAGTTGTCGGTTCAGATTTCCAACATAAAGTTGGTCATAACCGAACTGTCGGGCGAAACGAGAAGGGAAATATGGCTCGATGTAACACTCATCTCTCACCCAAAAACTGAGATATCCCGGCCTGATGTTCATCAGCCAATTGAAGCAGCTGACATCTAGTAAAGTCCGATGAGCCCTTGGTCTTTTTTCATTGACCAAAGATTCCCCATACTAACCAGAGAATCGGGGAAAACATCTAGAGAAGACCCAACCTTTATGAATTTGTAGTAGCTTCCAGACTTCTGAGAAGCCGTGTCCCTGCCACTTGCAGTCCTCTAGTGATTAGAGAAAGGGATCGATGGATCCGCAAGCTCCGGTGCTGACATCATGTCGGAGCGATGAAGAATGAACTAGGCCATCAAATAGGTATACGGGAGTTCCACCTTGATGTGAGGAATTTCATTTAATGGTTCGTTCTTTTCCTGAGCAAAGGTATGAGTGATCTGACGAAGCCCCCGATGAATATTGGCCACCATCACCGGAAGAAGAGACATTCCTTCTTATGGGCGAGCTGAACTGCAGGATATAATACCTCCAATGGTAGAGCGTTGCTGGACTGGTATGGAACTGCACACTTTTTTAACCAAATGGTGAGGAAGCCGGCTAAAAGAGTCATCGGTCGGATCGACTTCACTGCATACCATAAGAAGGTCGAAAACTTGGTCCTTGCAGGGAAACCACCCTCAGCACTACCAGGGGTATAGGGCTTGGCGCCAGATCTACGAATCAACTCATTGACTTCTAAAGGAGTAAGAGGAGACAACTCGCAGATCTCTTCACCAAAAATCCAGTCCAAGTTGCTAAATAGGTAGCCTGCAAACTGTTTCATCCCTATTTGTGACTTCTTTGATAACGGCCAACTTGGGCCAAGGCAATATGATAGTGACAAGCGAGCTCCCACAAAGTGTCGTAGCGGCCGGGTATGCGATCCTTCAAATGGCTCAATTCTCAGTTTGAGGGAAAGTATTCCTGATATAGAGTCTTCCTCATGGGTAAACCTGAAACCCGATGCATCTCGTGGAGAGCTAATCCCAACTCGCCATGACCGGTCAAAAAGGTGTTCGAATCAGAATTATAGAGCTCGGCAAGAGCAAAGAAGTGGTAAGCACTGATCGGGAGTCCATACATAGTAGCATGGACCGCGGTGTATAAACCACAGGCGCGAAGCTCCTCGCCCCATCGGCCGATGACGTAACTAGTCAGACGAGTCCACTAAAGCCTATCTTTAGAGTGGACCCAACCGTAGAACCTGTGACGGGACACTGGCATCTACCGTCCAAGCTGCGCAAGATGGTTCTTCAAAGTCTGAGAAGCAATAAAATACTCGTCACAAGGCAGCATGTCCAGTCCCAAAATGCCAGGGCGCAGTCCGATAACATGACTCCTCAGTGAGCCTGGAACTGACTGATGTGTAATGAACCTGCAGTGAATGCTGTCGTGCTCCTCCATCAAGCGCCACGACATATCTCACGTCACCGCCTGGTGTCTCAACTCGGTCAAACAACGGTGGTGAGGTATCCTCGAAAGGTGTAAGAATCCCCCATCATCCTTATGCAGCCACTGCTCACTCTCAATGAAGGTCGCATCTGGGTCCTCAACGGAGTTACCAAACAGATAATCCATTTTTCTCAGAGGCTGATTAGAACTGGTGTCCCTCACGAGTGGCGCGTCAGTCATCGGCAATCTCAGTACACAAGGGCTCCCCTCGACGACCACCTGGGTAACCTCCGCAGGAGTATCTGGTGCAAACTGAGGCAAAATAAAGATGGCAGGGTCATCGCATGTAGAATAATCCTCGCCGTGGCGCCCATCAACCGCATGAGAAGGGAACACTCTAGAAGGGTACTCGACTGAAACAAAAATCAGGACGGGTCAAGCTTAGATGATAATAAAAATATATATGTGAAGCGTTGAACTCATCTCACAAACCCGTGAGATAGAGTCACGACTTCATAGCAGGTGAACAGATTCTGAATACTTACAGACAATATACCCCATCTCATACAGATGATGAGACATCCTGCCGACCGTAACATATCTCAGAATCACCCCCCGTTATCAGTCGAGACGTGGGCGCCGATCCTCACCAAGGAGGAATCAGGGCCATGTAAGCGTCGAACCTCACCTAGGAGGAATCAAGGCTATGTGGGTGTCGATCCTCACCAAGGAGGAATCAAGGCCATATGATGTGCAAATGCAAACCGTGAGTATAAAAAAAAGGAGGAAAAGCTCACCGGCAAACGACGTGGGTACACCCTCGCATGATCTTTTCTCAGCCAAGGCCGAGAGCTACAGTCTCGGCCGAGGCCGAGATCAGCTGTATACCTGCACGAATAAAAAAAAGAGAAGGGGGGAGAAAAGAAGAAAGAAAAGAAAAAGAAAAAAAAGAGAAGAAAAAGAAAGAGATAAATAAGAAAACAAGAGGAAATTTCATCTTTCAAAACCCTAATTTAAACCCTTGTACATGTACCTCGAGTTAAAAGAGATGAGATGACGTGAGGTGAGAAGAAAACAAGAAGAGAGAGCTCAAGGGGGGGGGGGCGGCCTGATGGAGAGAGAGAGAGGGGTAGGGGGCTTTTTATAATAGCCCCATATGGACCCAATCCTCTTTGAACAAGGACTCTTATTTGACCATGAGCAGGAATTCTAATTTGGACCAAACTAGATATCCAAGTGGCACCAAACCAGCCCAATAATTAGCCCATTCTCTCTCCCACATATTTTGAAGGATTCTGAAGATTTATTCAGCAGGATAACACTTCATGAAGCCCACCATATATCCAGCTTAATTTATTTAAGCAGCAAATACTCCAAAAAGATACACGAGTATAAACTGTTTCCTATTTCGTCGAGAAGTTTCCAGAGAATATTTCCATAAAAGTATTCTTAGGGATAACTCGACAATCACCAAGGAAGCGTGGATATTATATCGACACCGGTCAACGGGTCGCCAGTAGGGAAATTCCTCGACGTACTCTAAAAAGGTACACGATTATAAACTGTTTCCTATTTCCTCGAGAAGTTCTCAGAGAATATTTCCATAAAAATATTCTCGGGGATAACTCGACAACGAAGCACAGAAATTATATCGACGCCGGTCAACGCGTCGCAAGCAGGGAAATTCGCCAAAATACTCCAGAAAGGTACACGAGTATAAACTGTTTCCTATTTCGTTGAGAAGTTTCCAGAGAATATTTCCATAAAAATATTCTCAGGGATAACTCAACAATCACCAACGAAGCACAGAAATTATATCGACGCCAGCCAACGCGTCGCCAGCAGGGAAATTCCCCGAAATACTCTAAAAAGGTACATGAGTATAAACTGTTTCTTATTTCATCGAGAAGTTCCAGGAGAATATTTCCATACAAATATTCTTAGGGATTACTCGACAATCACCAACGAAGTGCGGAAATTATATCGATGCCGATCAACGCGTCGCCAGTAAGGAAATTCCCTGAAATACTCTAAAAAGGTACACGAGTATAAATTGTTTCCTATTTCGTCGAGAAGTTCCCGAAGAATATTTCCATAAAAATATTCTTAGAGATAACTCGACAACCACCAACGAAGCGCGGAAATTATATCAATGCCAGTCAACGGGTCACCAGCAGGGAAATTCCCTGAAATACTCTAAAAAGGTACACGAGTATAAACTGTTTCTTATTTCGTCGAGAAGTTCCCGGAGAATATTTCCATAAAAATATTCTTAGGGATAACTCGACAATCACTAACGAAGCGCGGAAATTATATCGAACCATCAAGCGGAAGTTATATTCTTAGGGATAACTCGACAATCACCAACCAAGTGGTGCTTTGGCCACAGTGCCTAGGCACCAAGGTGCCTCGGCCTCCCTCCCTCTCTCCTGAGCCTATAAATAGGCCAGGGGGGTTCATTGTTCAAGGTTGGAAAATCTAGGATTTTTGGCGGAGCATTACGCCAGATCTACGAGTCCTTCTTGCACAGATCCGAGCACCGGCAAAGGAGGAAAGTCAGATCCACAACCCGTGCAAGCGACGACCTCATCTACGCCATATCTACATAGCGAGGTAGGGAATCGAGCTCAGATCTACATTGAACTAGGTCAGATTTGCAGATATACCCTCTAGGCTAAGCTCCGTCGTTGTCCAGGGTCCAGCGTGTGACTTCTCCTTGTAGATTTCACCCGCTCCGGCGATCACCTCCTTCGTGAGTTGATCCCCATTGGTGTTTCATTAACTTTGTGAAATAAACCCCTCAAATCTGTAGATCCAGAATCTGGATCTCCACTTAGATCGGAATTACGCGGTGGTCCATAGACGAAACAAGTCCCTGTCATAGGCAAAGATACCCACGCAAGCGAGGATCCGATAAATGGATCCTGCGTTTGTTCGATTAGGGTCAAAAGTTGTAATCTTTAATTTGATTTTTTTCATTGTAAAGCCTTATAAAAAGGCGATCTTTTTTGAATTTTGTTTCAGGCGACTGAAGTTTGTAATAGATTCATAGCAATGAAAATCTCAGCAACTTTTCACGAGAACACTTCCTAAGATAAAAATCACTTCTTTTGAGAAGTGATTGGACCTATCAAAGTAGCCTACATGCTAGGGCTTTCGGTGAATCTCACCATGTTTTTAACTACTAAGAGAGATCTCAGCCCCAAATCAAGGCACAGATCTAAAGGCAACAGTCTCAGTGACCCTCGCTAATCACCAATCTTGGTACTTTTTAGCCTCTTGTGACCTTGCACTCTTGCACTTTGGAGAATTAGAGAGACTTGGACATCCTCCAAAAATCTAGCTTACTTTCGGTAATCTTTGCAAGTCAGCAAGAAGACTTTTAGCTTACAGTTTGGACCATCAACAGAGTACAAGATCAGCAATCTACCAGCACAGAAAAAAACCCCGCCAATATAAATTTCCTCATTTTTATTGTAATTTTTTGAATTTGTAATCTACGTCATACATAATTCAAAAGAGCCAAAATAATATTGTAACCATCTCTTTTGTAATTAATGAAGAACTCTTTCTTTTTGGTTGGTCCTCGTTTTTTTATTTGGTTACTCAACGTGTTTGCATACATTGTATGTTGAGATTTGAATGAGCTTAATCCTATAGAGAGAATCAAGTTTCAATTGCACATTGATGTTCTTGTGACCAAACTGCACGCTTGGGAATTGATCGAAACTCAATGGGGCTGAGTTTATATGAATCGGGTAGAGGACTTCATCAAACACCACACATTATTTCTTGCTCTAGTTTAGAAATTGAAATGAAATGGACACTTGTCTTCGCTTGCGTGTATCCTGCCGATTACTGTGATCACGGGTTCAGAGACATCATTGGGGCACAAGTCACCATTTGAGTCAGCTTCAATTTGGTTAGTAAGAGTGGCATTCGAGGCATTTTGGGGCAAGTGTCTCAATCTAGAGATGATCCACCTGCCATGTGTCTTCCATCTATGGCTTGAGAATTAATTTTTAAATAGGTGAAACTAGTGCGGCTACTACTAACTTTCTCCCCTAAAACCCAATGTGTGTTTTTCGAGAGAGCCCCCAAAAAAACCTAAGTTTTTTCACCCATGATTCGTCTTTGTTGTCAAACTTTTCTGGAGAAATCATGATTCGATGATCCTAGACCTCTCGAGCCAGCCAGGCTTCGCCTTCTCTTGGCCACTCGGTAGCTGTTGATGAGCCTACGGCCACAAGTGGTGGAGCTGAGCCGCATGGGCGTCCTTTGTACGAGGTAAACCCTTTATTTGAATCTACATGTTGTCATGGAATTAGTTCCCAACAGGGCTAGTCCTACGCTTACACTCTTTTCTTCTTCTTCTTTGGTGTGGTCAGAGTCGATGTTGATTTTGTTTCTCAGGCTAGGTTTTATAACGTGGAATTCCTGCTCACACTAAGTTGTCACCTCCTTGTTTCCCACGGGTTTTGACAACTTAGTGAAGATGCCCCACCTAGCTAGGTTCAATCACTCTTTTCATACTAATTGTGACTCTTTCGTCTTTTTGTAGTGGCATTTTTTGAGGAACCCCACGTGATAGCTAGCTGGGCTCAAACAAAGGTTCCTAAGTACTCCTATCCCACTGATTCCTTGATTTTGGGTACTCATGATCTTGAGTTGGAGAAGGTAGTGGTGCACCCTAACCCATTACAACTCTGAGCTATGATCAGTGAGAGTGCCCTCACCGTAATTAACCACTCTTCTCTCTGAAAGCCTATTTATTTGTTCAAGGATGAAGCGACATACCCCGATCTCTAGAGAATTCCCGCTAGTTGTACACCATAGACAAAGTGCGATTCTTCCTCCTAGTCCTGGAATGCCATCCTTTTCTCTACTACTTTTGACCTGTCACCTGTCTTCGAATGATATCTTAGGATGTCATACCCTTTAACCATCACTAGCTACTAAATGTAGGTTATTATTAATGGACTACAATAACATGGGTTTGAGTGGCCTCGATGGTCTAAACCTAGGTATCATCTAGGAGTTGCCTGCCAATGAGGATATGTCGTAAGTGGGCACCTTCAGAAATAAGTTTATTAATGCCAATGACTACCATGGCCATGACTTTTGCTTTTAGGATGGGTCTTCTCTACCCCAAACAGCTAGTTGGATAAGCTGGTGGCTCATGTCCTAACCCACTGCGAAGGGGCTTTGTGGTAGTTAGGTCTTTATTATGATGTGTGGGCTGCACAATACGGGCTCACTACAAGCTACCAGGCCTTCTTGGGAGTACTGGAGTTGTACAATCTAAATTCTAGCACCTTCTTCACTTTGAATGGGGAGCTTGGGATAGCTCTTCATGAGATGTGAGTAGTTTCTGGACTTTCCGTAGGGGAACACTAGTATGATGAGTACGTCTCCACCATGTCTGAACTTTGCTACTTGGAGTCTCTTCATGATGGTCATTGTGAAGTACATCGGGAGTTAATGTGCCACCACCGTATATGCTTTAATATGAAGAAGACTCATAAAGGCAGCATCGGTTTAAGAACTTGGGTTGAGTACTTGTTTGAACAATCTTCTAAGGGAGTAGCTGGTGGTCAATGAGGGGTAATGTCTGAGTTCATGGTTGTGCAAACATGAAGGAAAGCCATAATGGCCGACTCCTAACATTCGGGGGGTGAATACAAGAGCTTTCATTACTAAGCATTATATGGATTGCATATTGATACTCCTTTGACTAAATTCCTCTCAATCTGGCTAAGAGCTGTGTTGTACTACATGAGGTGGTCCATCTGGAGGTGCTTTTTTCCTACGGCGATGCTAATTTGTGGGTGAGGTTGGGTCTACTCACCGCCATGATTTGCAGCACCCATCGGAGATTGAGAACCTTGGTTGCTCCTTACTGTGGCAATCCTCAGGCCACTACGGGCCTTAGAGTTGACCTGTCATATTCGTATCTGATGGTCTGGTTCACAAAGCATTGCTAGATTTTGATTACGCTAGCCAAAAAGACTAACATAGGTAATGTTTCCTTGCTACAAACATACGAGAGATCCAAGTTGAACTTCCAGTACATTGGCTTGATTCGGGAGAAGTTGGACTATTATGAACATTGCAAGTTTTATCTTGTCCTCCCAAAGATGAATTATGATGCAACCTTCTTGAGTAAATTTGAGGATCGTGGCAGTCTTTAGTATAGCTCCTGCCAGTTGCTTTAACTTGGTTAATCAACATTTGTCTGTCCCATCTCATTCTTTGAGTGAATAGCATAGTTATATTGAACCCTATCTGCCAAGTCATTTTGCCCGGCAATTCGGCTATGATCAGATGTATGATGGTAGACCTAACTCAAAATTAGGGCATGAGAGGAGTTCGGTGGATGGTGCCAAGGCATGGCATTATTTTGTATCGGGATGTACCGAAGCTTCGTTTACCCTCTTGAAGAAAACATCGCATGTTAGCACCTCATATCTATATTACGATTGGTATAGCAGGGTGAAGGTGCCTCACCCGAGAGGTATGAACAGTTGGTGTCGTGTCTCAATTATATAAATGCCTTTGTTGCTAGGGAATCAAAGGGAAAGAGTTAGTGCAGAGGTTTAGAGGACTACCAGAAGGCACATCCATGGGGTGTTCCCAAACTCGTGTTGGATGAATACAGGATGAATGCTGAGGATCTCGAGGGCCTATATTGGGATTCTTTGGCCGAAGACATAGATATATGCATCTCTCAAGAGGGAGGTTTTTCTTTGGAGGACTTGCCTCAAGCAATCCATGACAACAATGAGCTAGACCGCTATCATCTCGTTGGAGGTATACCATTGATGAGAGTCATGCCCGAGCACTTTCCTCAAAGAAAAGAGGAGATAAGGGTAAGTGGGGAATGCCCTGCTGAACCCAGTCAATTTGATCCAAGCAGAAGAGGAAGAAGATATCGAGTTAAGGTAGATCTTTGTCCTCTTCAGGGACTCTTGGGGTATCAAGAGGGATCCACCTATAGAGTAGAACCTTTTTGACTTTGAGGGAAACCATAGATGTAGGCGATGATGAGGAAGAGCAACAATCCTAAGATGATGGTGAAGATGAAGTTATCTGACTCTTCTCTTTCTCATGGACTATCTTATGTTTTGGCCTTTCACTGTTTAACTCGATTTTCTTCCTAGGACCCTCATCCAAGGATTGTCGCATGAGTGACAAAGAAGGAAACAAGATTAGGGAACAATCTATATCTGGAGGAGATAATGCAAGAGGTATAAATCCCTTCACTTTAGATGCACCAATTTCTTTCTCCTGAGACAAACGTTTTGCTCTGTAGAAAGTTCGCCCACCACCAAATTTTTAGGTGATGCGGGTAACAAGGCCAAGCATGAGGAGGCTATCGATCCTTTCTTTCAAAAGTGCACAAATGCACGCACAAAAGGGGCATCTAGCTCTTCAAGTCACATGAATGTGTCACCGATCGGGGAACATGTTAAAATAGGAAGAAAGCATTCTTGCCGAGCATGGCTGTTGTGAATTATTGATTGAATAATCTCTCTATGATGGATGCAGAATCTATCACGATATGTCAATCCTAACTCACGAAACAATAGGATCTAGGAGATTGAGAACTTCGAAAGAATATGGAAGCACAATACAACAAGACGAGATAATATTTTGTGAGGTTCAACCCCAAACTCTAGCCTACACTCTCGGATGGTGGTGAGATATTCACTATGAATAATAGACAAGTACAAGGATTCCATTCTCTAATCCTCACACTCTTTTCTCTCTATTTTCCTCCTTTCTATTTCTCTCAGGCACAGACTCTTTTTTTTATGTTCTGATCAAACGAACAATCTCTTTATATAAGATTGACCTTTGACTTATTTAGTGAATGCATAATTAATATGCAACTCTTCAATGCATCATAACTCTACAAGTCAAAATAAACTCTACAAGTAAATAAATTAAGACAGATTAACACCAACAATGGCCTTCCCAGCTACAAATGCTCATGACTCATATTGGAACCCATTACTTCTATTATTCGTTGGCTTGCAGCTCAAGCATTGCAGGGATCTTCACGTGGTGAGCTAGCCCTTAAGGAAGAATAGGATGGACTTCCTTGATAGCTCGAGAAGAGGAAATGTTGGATGCGGTATTTGAAGCTAATGTTTGAATCTAATATTGTACGTCACTATAAGTTCCAAGGTCACGAAGGAGGCTCGGTCGTTGACACTCACACCTACAACCATTTTGGGACAACCCCCCTCAAATTTTGGTAGGACTCAATCTATGCAATATCCTTTGATGTCACGATCAGAGAGTGATTCATTGTCCTTCATCCTAGCTTCTGATAATGTGGCTGTGTTGGGGAGAATGTCGACCATACTGAGACTTGGTCAACAAGTTTTGTTTCAGGGCTTGCTCTCTCGGTATTGAACTATGTTGTATCGCCATTTGCTCGCGACTAGTTTTACCTCCTCTTCATCCTTTGGTAGATGAGGATGAAGAAGTAGCCTACCGATTCATAAAAGACTCCATTGATGACTTTTACAGTAGCATGAGGTGGTGTTTCACGATTGTGATGAAGATGACTACCTTTCAATCTAAGGACTTGCTTCACATCTTGAATAGTTGCTTGGACAGTTTTGAGACCCTATCTCATCCTAAAGTGATTGCCGCTCTTAGGGATATTCGAGATGAGTTCATGGCTAAAGTGTTCATATGGCGAGATTTGAAAGCATCTGACATTGATCATCTTGCATAAGGCCTTTATGACCAATTATCTGGTGACATCCAAGGTCAAAGGGCTAAGGAACATGAGAAGATCAATGCGTTCACCTTCGTCGTTAGTGATCTTAAGTCTCAGTCGAAGCATGCTTGCTATACTGCCAACCTTTGTGAAGCAGAGGCTGAGACAACACAATAATTAATCCAGCAAGTTGAGAAGCAGCTTGAGCATTAGCAGTCTGTGCTCGAGGAGGCAATGAAGCACTTATTCAAAGTCTAAATAGAGGTAAGGTCCTTTGTTGAGGAGGATCTCAGAATCCAACATGAGATCATGGTGAGGGAGAATGAGATTGTAGAAAATTTGGTCGAACTCGACAAACTTGCAAATATGGATGATGTTGATCTCTGCCAATGCATTCAGGAGTCGACAATGATGTGTTTCCAGGATGAATTGGTTGCCTGTGAGAAGGAGCAACAAGCTATGACTAAGCAATGATATCTCAGGGGTTTAGTAGTTTAAGGGTTGTCCCTTTTCTTTGCACTCTCCTCTCTCTTTTTTAGTGTCTGCCTTTTGTATGTCATGAAACTTTACTTTTGTTGTTTAATAATGAAAATATTTATAGTTGTTGTGGTTATGATACTCGATCGTTGTTATAATTTCTTATAATACTTTATTAGAGATTTCATGAGATACAATTTTTACTACAAAAGGACCCCTTGAGTTACATAAACACTCTCTAACTCACAGCTTGATAAAACACCTAACACTTGAAGGATCCCTTAATACAGGCAATCATGGGTAGTACTTCTTCAAGTATTGGCCATTGATTGGGAACATCTGCGTAGATCTTGTAACCATCCTGGTAAAGTCGCGCATCGACACAATAACTTTTAATAACTTTTAAGGCCTCTGAAGGGTCACTCATCTGCATAGATATTGTGATCAATTCCATCCCAATTGTTTTATTTGATATACTAGTGCAGGGTAGAGAGGATGAGCACACTCTTGTGGATCTAGGGTCATTCTAGGAGGATGTTGCATGATGGCTCGGCATTAATTACATAACATGTTACGTTAGACTTGAGCTTTATCTTTCTTAACAAATCACTATTGTCAATATTAAAGTCAACGATTTGGGTGATTGTCTAAAGAGTATTCACAACGGTATTTGAAGGAAGTGTAACATCCTCCTTGTGATGATACTGAAGCCAGACCCAGGGTTAACTTGCATACTCTCTATCTTTGATGAACCCAGTACCCTGTGAAGTAAAGTGGTCTTGTGTGCTTGATGGACAGTATGAACATATCCCTCACAAAAAATGTCACCATAAGCAGGTCCATCTCCACACAGTGGTAGGGGTGCATAAGTGGTCCTCGGTCTTTTCTCCTGGTAGTTGGATCTGAGTGAGGCAAATCACTGGGTCACGTAGAGCCTCCTGTAATGCTAATTTTTACTCTGGGGCTAATTGATGTGGCTCCCAAAGTGTCACTTTTGTGAGAATGTTTGCAAGTTGTATTAGGACGTAGAGCGGGTGTGATCTATTGGGTCCATGCCTATTGTTATTCACCTTTAGAGCTGCGGGAGGTGGTATCTCTATTAGGTTGGTTGTCTCATCAATGGGCGGGGCCTGTTGTCCCTCCTAGTCAATCTGGTTATATTGTCAGTGAAACAATCTGCCACTCCTGAGTCCTTCCTTTACATTCTGAGCCATGATAGCTCCTAACACCTCTGCCTCTCAAATTGCCTTGGTCGCTGCTTCATCTTCTTCTTTAGACACAACAACCGCCACAACAACCTCATCTTCTAATTCGATGACTTTGCGGACTGGTCCTTCATCATCAGTGTAGAGGACTATCACGGTATTGCACATTTTTCCTTTGCCCTTTGTACCATTTCAACGCAGCTTGGTAGAGTTGCATCGATCATCCCTTACGACGTCGGGGTGCACCCATATGACTTTTCTTTAGAGAGAGAGGTTAATCTATTGGTCTGGTAACCATGTAAGTCATAGTTAATATTTGTTAGCTCTACTTTCGAGATTGGCACTACTCCGTCCACAATAGCTATACTTAGTAAATCCTTAAATTGAACCGAGATCATGTTCATTGAATCTTACTTCTAATCTTCTCTTAATTCTAACAATCCAACTTTGTGAAAAGTTTGAATCTTTTCTCTCAACATGATATAGCCCTCCGATAAGAGTCCCAGAAAGTGATGTAAGATGCAATAGTTTGGGTCCTTAGTGCACCCTTCTTCTTCGGGTCTCTTAGCTCTCCCCAGCCTGATGAATCCTCCCTTGATAAGGGCTTCAGCCACTTCTAGGGTTGTTTCTTATTCGTAGACATAAACTCTATCAAGATCTGGCTCGAACTGATTTTGCAGCTGTGAAGGACCATCCCTTTTGATACTGTTCAGGCAAAGGTACCCAATTGTAGCTAGGGTTAGCATTGGGATGGTAGTTATTGTACACATTCTGGTTGACATTTCAAATATTGTTCTGCCATCTTGGTGGTTGTGGCTGAAGTTGTGGTGCATGTTGCTATAGTACATCAACTGCCATCACTACCTTAGTCATCTCGTCGGTAAGCGTTTTACTGGTGCTAGGTTTACTCTTGCTTTCGTGATTGTCCATCTTATCTAGGATGTCTGTGAGGGCTTTCACCTTTCAGTGTTCTTGATTAGTTATTGCTAGGTTTTGGACTCAACGACACCAAATTGCTTAAGGATGTGATATGGTAGGCTATCACGGCAAGCATCGATGATGAACTTTTCAGACTTTTCACCCTTCAACTCGAGGCTAAGTCAGTGAAATCTCTCAATGTAGGTTTGGAGCTTCTCATCCAGCCTGTAGACTGCATTCTTCACTGTTTAATAATTTACCTCTGAGTCAATTTTATGAAATATCTCGATGAATTTCCTCTACAAATCCTTCCATGAGTTCATAGAACCTGACGATAGGGTCTCAAACCAATGTAAAGCAGTCCTTTGAGTGAGCTAGAGAGCATCACACTATGATGGTGTCATTTTCCCATCATAGTCTGGCTTGAGCTTCAAAATGGCAAAGGTGTTAGTTGCGATGACCCAATGATGTTGAGACTCTATATTGTGATAGGTTTATTCTTCACGGGATATGGTATGTCATCCCTAAAAGTTGAATAAGGCCTAAAGGTCCAAGCATTGTGTTCTCATTAAATTTTTGCAAATGCATCCATTTTAATCGTTAATTGAGCTAAGATCACGAATATGGTATGGTCTACAATTGCAGCTAATTCATGGTGACCTATATCAATAGATCGATTTGACTGCTCTTCTTGATGGTCGAGTTATCAATTATGGGGTGAAGGCAATGTCTGAGCAAGGTGGTGCATGGCACCGCCACAATGGGTAGACTAGGCACCCTAGTTTTCTCTACGTTCGAAAGCATGTTTCTATAGTAGTAATAGGATTAATCTTCTGGTGGGTCGGGCTATTTCATCCAGATTGATTGTCTCCCGGACAATTCATGAATCTTGATGGAAGCTGGCAACTTCCTCTATAATTCGAGAATTGTGGTTTATGAAAGAGTGATCTATTCGCCTTTCAATGTTTGCCATCATTTGCATCTATTCTTGCATACATTCTATTGCGTACCCCTGACTTAAGATTTTCTTCATCAACTCTTGGAGGTAGACTTCCTTTGGAGGATCAAATAATGGTTCAGAGTTTTCACTCACATGTTTGATGCCAGCTCTTTATGCTTCGCGCTCGGCCTTTCTTGAGGTGATGCCATGTTAACTTCATATTTCCACGATAATTATGAACTCATTGTACCGTCCGAAGCATAAGCCAAGTGTTCGTAATCTAGAGCCTCTTTGTACATTAGGTTTGTTACACATACACGAAGGGCTCGGGCCCACAATGATGATTTAATTGTCGTTGAGCGACTCCTGAATGCAAGTCCCTAATAATACTCTAGGAATTCATCCGAGTCTTCATCTCAAAGCTCTTGTGGACTGAGTCTCCATTGGTTGTGTGGAATGAGACTCATCGGACCCTTAGCATGGGAGCATATGGTGCAAAATTGAACATGTCCAATGCTTATAATGTGGCACGGTCAGTGTTGAGCAGTAGTAGTCATTGCATCCTTGGTGATTGGAGGCTGACTAGTAACTTCTAACTTTTTAAGATATGCAATTTTCATTCTAGCCCTCTAACAGGCCCTTCTTCTCACGTTCATTCTAGCCCTCTAATAGGCCCTTCTTCTCATACGTCATGAAGTTATAACATCCAAATTTCATCTTGAGATGTGGACATGATTGCTTTGACAAGTGCGCGTCTCAATAGGTCTTCAAGACCTTTGTTTTGCTAGTTTTGATGGCTATCTGAGTAGAGCTTTCTTTTAGCTTAAACTGATATTTCACGGGGACTAATGATGCGTCTTCACTGAATTGGATATCTGTGGGACGGTTAGAGTCCACTAGTACCAACTTCTGCTTTGAGTGCTGGGATGGATAGTGCATGGTTCTGCTATATTAAGAGGTCACGTTCTTAACCCTTTGGGAAGATTTCCATTTAGCCTTAGACAGAGACTTGGTCACCTCGTCATTGGTGGGATCTTCGATCGCAACTGGGTGTGAGTGCTTTGTTAGTGTCACGAAGGTCCTTCACACTGGTTTGGTGCTTCCCTACGTGCTCTTTAAGTGAGCCTCATAAGTAGTGAAGTCAATCTTAATAGTGATGGTTTTGATAATTGTCCCGGATGCTATGTTATCATCTTGTGACACAACTTTGTTATTAGAGGAGAAGCCACTCCCCAGCAAAGTTGCCATTTATTTTCAGTCATAAGATTCACAAATATTCGAGACAATTGTATAGTCATTCTCTTTTATTAATCTAATGGGAAAATAATAAATAATATTACAGTGTCTTTAGTTGCAATTTTAATTCTAGAAAGCTGTGTCCGAAGAGACTAGATGTCGACTCAATTGACCATATGAATAAAATAGCACCGTTATTTAGACAACCCCATGAGATTGAAATGAGCTCCGTCGGAGGTCGTTGAGATGAAGAATAAACTTGTTATGGAGGGTTCACCTAGTTAAACAAGTGAGAAAAGTGCTACTAATGATCAAAGATTGATTGCTATGTGGCTATGCCGACACAAGATCAAAGATCAAGTGTTGAGGGCTAGAGATTGTAGGCGTTGAAAATCGCTTATCAGTGCCCAAATCAGACTCGTGAAGGTTGGTTCGCAACCGACGAACCAT
>JBAKGM010055644.1:0-15660 GCA_037177215.1 Asparagus racemosus
TCTATAAAAATATTACCTTTTTTCCTTAGATTTTTTAAATTTCCATTTTAGTTAAAGAAAAAGAGAAAAACATTTTAAAAAGAATTTATTTTGGTCTACGAAAGTTTGGATTAGGGATATTACCAATTGATTAATCCATATTGAACCAATTTTTGAAATCAAAGAAATAGCTAATCCTAATCTACCCACTCTTCAAGATATGTGTTATCTAACTAGAAATTCAATCTCATCTTGCATTAGGCACCTGATGTCAATGGAGCTAATTTTGAGCTTAGACCGCCCTTCATACACATGCTTCTAAAATCTTAGGAAATAAAATTGAAGTGTAGGCGTTGAAAATTGCTTATCAGTACCCGAACGAGATTCGTAGCGGTGGGTGGAAAATCAATGACCCATCCGATGATGCGATCAGGAACTACTGATGTCAGCATCACGCCGTAGAACACATAAAGCGAACCGACGAGCACATGAAGTGAGTCAGCAAGGCGTATAAGTCAACGAAGCGTAGAATGAACCCAACGACGAAGCTTCAGGACAGCGGGATTCAACAAGGCGAGTCGACCGGGCTTAGACGTCGACGAGACAGAATTAAGTGAACTCAAGCGACGATACTACGCCGATCGGATCCCTGAATCAACGGAGCGATCAACCGAGCTCTGATTCAGAATCAACAGGACGAAAACAAACTCAGACGGAATGGCGAACGAGTGGACGAACACCAGAAATCAGAAAAAGGAGACCAAATGAGCGCCTCGGCCAAGCTGAGGCACCGTTTGGTGCCTCGGTCATGGCCGAGGTGCCAAAGGTGCCTCGGCCATGCTGGCCAAGCCGAGGCACCATTGGTGCCTCGGCAACAGTGCCGAGGCACCAATGGTGCCCGACCAATATTTTCTCCCCCCTATTCTTTTGCCTATAAATAGGCTAGGGGGGTTCAGTTTTGGGGGTTGGAAATTTTTGGAGAGTCAGGCGAGATCCACGCGAGCTTTTGCACAGATCTGAGCGTCTGCAAAATTAAAAGGCCGGATCCAGATCTCAAGCAAGCGAAGAACACCTTCAACTTCAGATCTCGTCTGACGAGAGGAGTATTAGGAGCAGATCTACATTAGATCTACGATGTATCCCTCCGGATCTAAGCTTCGTCTTAGTCCCGAGAAGAGCTATGACTTCGCTTGGCCGATTTCACTCGCTAGGGCTATTATTTCCTTCATGAAATAACCCCTTTTGTTCTAGATCTGATTCAGATCTGAATTTCCCCATGTAAGAAAGGAGGGATTTTTAGATCTAAATTCAGATCTCATCCTTCAACGACCGGCAACGTAAGGATCTGATCGCGTGGGGGTCCACGGACAAAGATCCCCGGCACAGGCAAATATCCCACGCAAGCGAGGAGCTGATATACAGATCCCATATTTGTTCATTAAGGGTGTAAAGTTGTAATCTTTTTTATTTTTCATTGTAAGCCTTATAAAAAGGCAATCTTTTTATTGAATTCATTTGTAATCCCATAAATGTGTAATGAGTTTAGTAATGAAAATCAATCAATCAACTTTTCCCACGAACACCTAGCGTCTGCGTCAGGGTATTGAGCCCCCGTCTTAGCAAGCTCATACCCAAAGGTGCTCGGGACGACTGCTACTTCATTAACTGGTGTGTCCTCTTCAACAAAGCCAGGGCACAACCCCACAATGCTAACCCCGTAAACTCCTTCTTGACGGAAGCCGCCACCATACTTCAAAATACCCCTCTTAATGCTATCCTCCTTATGAGCAAGGCTGAAGCACATGGGACGTGGCACAGCTAAACGCTGCAGGTACATGAAGTAAACTTGTCACTCTATTTCCAGCAGAGCACATCGACGGCCTTCCAAAGTGAAATACCAATACTCCGGCCCCTAGCGAAAAAGGGAGTTACCACTCAAGCCACTATCCCCAAAGAGGAATGGTGGTTTCACGGATGCTGCTTCATTGCAAACGGAGAACTTTGCGTCAGTGATTATCCCCTGAAGAGTCCTATAGCCACCAGCACGAATGATCCTCTCTCTTTCAGAATTACTTCCTTCAGTGAATAATGGGATTTCCCCATGAAAGACATGCGTCACTTCAGGATCATGAGATCCATCGTGACCAAAATGATTATATCGATCCACCGGATCAATGGAATAAGGAACTACACAAAGACAATGAAAGGGGGGTAGTCAACAAAGATCAAGTCAAACCAACCCAAGAGCTGAGGCAAACCTCGCTCATATACATCAGCTAAGTGTTGATAGAACTAAGCAAAGCGAACTTCAATTTGTTTCAATGTTGACGAAATTCACCCAACTTGAATGAGCGAACCTCGCCCAAATGGAGACAATCCAGAATGGTGAATGTCATCCTAGCGAGGATCGCACAAGATAAAAAAAACAATGAACTTCGCCAAAATGAAGTTCGCTGCAAAAGCCCAAGAGGCTAAAGAACTCAGCCCGAAGCTTGCCAAGAAGCACCATCGAGGGCCGCTGACAGAACCCCATCGCCAGTAGTAAAGGCTCGTCAGAAAAGACTATGAATAGTCATGAAAGTCTTGCCTTTAATGGCATATCGACTTTTGAATGTCATGAGACGTTAATTAAAGCCCAATGGGCTAAGGCAGATCCGAAGATCTTCATTAATGGGTACACTTACCCATCACTAACTCCAGCCGCGCTGATGCATCCTCTACACGTGGTCGTTGAACTCCTTGAGTAGAGCTTTGTTCTCTGGAAATAGCACGACGAGGGCCCATAATTGATGAGCTCCGAAAGTTCTTTAGGAAAGCTAGGGTTTGGAAATTGAAAAGTGAAGAGGAGGGAGATGAACAGTCCTATATATAGGCGAAGATCCCCGAATCTCGCTGAAAGCTCTTCGCTGTGAACTTCGCTGAAGACGTCTCCCCTAGATCTACCAGATATTCCACCAACAGACTTCGCTAAAGATTTTTCCTCTAGATCTACCTAGTATCTCGCTAACAACCTTTACTGAATTTCACCAAAGACTTCACCGAAGATCTCACTGTCAAATTCGTCGAAGATTCTTCCCTTAACTTTGCTTGAGATTCTAGCCTTGAACCTCACTAGGAATTTCACCCCAAATGAGCTTCGTTGAATATTCAAAGTTCAAACTAAAAGCTTTAGGGTGAACTTCGCATGACCAACTTACTGAGCTCCGCCCATACGACTATTTCTCAAGAAAGCAAACTTCATCCTATTCAACAAGGTATCAAGACAAGCCTCACCAAGGCATATTAGTGAATTTCACTAAGTCTCCAAGTTGAGAAAAATCACAACTCAATTTGTATGAGACCCTATATAGTGAACCCCACCAAAATGACTTGGCAGAAAATTCACTAAGTCCCAAGATTGAGAAAACTACAACTCAATCTATTTGGACTTCATTTGGCGGACTCCAAAACTGACTTTTGCTAGCACAAGGAAGCCTGAACATCATTTCCAAAAACGTTGACTCCATGCAGAATTCAAGCCATGCAGAGTCTAAGCCTGCTTTGGAAGAAAATATGCACAGATCAATTACACAAGAAGATGGACAACTTCAACATGAAGGAAAGTTCATCTTTATTGATCGAAGACTCAACTACAAGGCGTCATTCAGACTATCCAATTACAAAGATGATGGGTATTTGTTGCTATTCGTATTGCTTTAGAATTTTCAAACACACACCTTTCTTCTGAGTTCGACATCTTTACTATACTATAACTTAAGTTTTAACGCTAAAGCTTGGCCCTTTCCTATCTTCCCTGAGAGCTTATCCTTTCTCTGCTAGATAGGATGAGGAGTTGGCTTTAAAATAGTATCCAGCCACATTGGAAGTTACAACTAAATACCTGGAGTTGCAAAGAGTTAGCTAGAGTAGTGGAAAGTCTAGTAGGCTTTAGTGAAGCTCTTGTAAGAATAAAGAAGTTAGAATTTTAATGACGAAATTATTTTTAAGGGGTATATGGTATAACGACCACCAACGGCATATCCTGCATTTATATGGACACCGATATCACTGACCATTTTGACTGGAAATCCTGAAACCAACTACCTCATATCTAGGTTAGACCAAATCTTTCCCAAGAGTTTGAACTTTAGTGAGGAAGTTAACAAAGTCAACAAAAGAGTTGGAGAGCTTAAATTAGGGTTTTAAGTGCCAAATAGAGTGGGTGGTATTGTCGTAAAAACTAAGAAGTTTAGTATGAGAGTTTATGGGCTATAAATAGAAAGGGGTTTTCTTTTAAATAACTCTAATTGAGTTTTTGGTATCCCAAAAATGAGAGAAAATCCTAGAAAATGAGAAAAGGGAGTGGAGTTAGAGAAAGAGTGTGATTTTGAAGAAGGAGATGATCAAGAGAGTGGATATTATCATCAATGACCATGCTAGCCATGAATCCCCTTAACATAAGTACAGCTTCATGCTCAACCTCTTTGATTCATCTATAATACATCCAAGGTGTCAATTTTGCTTGATCAATAGAGAAAACTCGTGATTTGCAACAGATATATCGCAAGGTAAGCATCTCTACCTCTTCTTGTTAGATTAGTAGTTTGGATCATATGCTTTAATCCACTTTAGTTCTCAATTGTATGTTTTAATGTGGGTATGCTTAGATCTAGCTAATTTCCCAATAAAACTTTATATTTTTAGATAATACCGAAATGTTGAGATTCACTTTGGATTCTTGACTCAAATGAATAGCAAATTATTCTTGTTATGAATCTGAAAAAATGAGTAATTCTTAAAATGAGGTTTGACTGAAGTATGTGATAGTAGAATTTAATAAATTGTAGAAAAACGGTAATCAGATTGAGCGCACACGCTCATTCTGTTGAGCACACATGCTTGATCGGGTAGCAGCTAGTTCAAAATATTCAATCCATCACTTGTATGATGTGGCGTGTCACTAAGCGCACGCGCCCAAGTACTGAGCGCATGCACTAAACTAATTGTCAAGTGTTAATTATGCCCGTATTTTGAGATTTTGACTTTCCAATTTCACGTCCATTTTCTTTGTTAGCATGCTTGAAGTGAAGATTATCTATGACAAGGGGTATTTATATGCTCTAGAGATTTTTCGTAATCCTCCAAAAACTAGTTTTTGGAAAACATGCATATTTGCATTCTAAAGTCTGAATCGTGCTTTGTGAGTTTTTTATGTGTTGTGATACTAGGAATGTGTTGATATCATAGACTTAGATGATTTTCAACGGTTGTCCCTAATCATGTTGTACATGATGGATGAAACTCGTATGTTATGAGTTTTGAACAGATTATGTTGGACCATAACTTTTGGCTCACTCATGCACGAATCGAGACCACGTTTGTGTAATATGTTGCCCAAATGCGATAATAGTAGTTAGTATACTCATTTGGGGAATATTTTTGTATAATATATTTTAGATATTGGTTCATTTGTCTTTGTGATATATCTGTGGTATCTCCTCTTGAATATAAGATTTTATTTGTAATTCCCTATTTACATGAGTTATGAGAAGAGATAATATGTCGGGATTCATGATTCGGGATTTCATCTTCTTCGAGCTCCCAAATGTAGAGGACCATCTAATTAAAGGCCAGATTAATATCATCTAGATGGGTATCGGGTGTCAAGAAATATGAGCTGAGATTCTTAGGACTAGTGCATAACATTTCATGTATAATAAACTAAGAAAACGTTATCTGATGGGTTTTGTTTCAGGGGAATGAATCTCTAGAGATTTGTGGGGTTGTTGTTGTATTTTTTTGGACCTGTCAAAATGCATAGGAGGGTTTAGTAAGTACCAGAAACTCATATCTCATGTGACTTGCACATATCCTCAGTGAGGATCTTTCCAAATAAGATGCTAATTATGGGAATCTTGATTGGATTGAGAAAGTGGTACATGACATGGCTTCTATCCAGTGACATTCAGATGAGTTATTTATGAGTAGATATAGGTTGCAATGACTAGTAAGCATTCATTTTTGGTTGTTTAATTTTTATTTTGTGTAGGTTTTGCTTTGTGTTGCTTTAATAATTTCTTTTAGACGTTTTCAGCATCTTGAATGTTTGCATACATTGTTGTTGTTTGGTCTATCTTCCTGTATTTGTTCTTCATGTTCGATCTTCCTGAGTGTATCCTTCAGGATATTCTCTATTTATATCTATTTTCATTTCTTTTTTCCTTGATGCTTGTTGTGGGTCACTTGCCTAACGACCCCTAGATTTGTTTTCTCACTTCTTCCTCCAAGTTGCGGGAGAAATTAGTTATACATCAGATTATGTTGTTGAACAGTTTTACCTTCTAGATATATGGTAATTAGTTGTCTTTAGAGTTTTGCCCTTTTGTTTGAGTTCATAGCTTAGAACTTCGACAATGCTAAGTTGTATCACCTTGAATAGAGATGGTTTGACCAGAAGTTGATTTTTGTCAATCTTGCTCACCTCATTTGCATACATACTAGTTTACCCTTGTTTTGTAGTAGTTTCGATATATAAGGCTTAAGTATATGCATGAATATTTGTTTGACCCAGTTTTCACAGACATAGTACCAGCCTAGTCACGTATCCATATTCATAGCTGGAACACGGGGCGTGACAAATTCTCTTTCGATTCTATAATTATTCTGCGTACCAGATCACTACCCGTTGATGGGGTGTGATAGGGTTTTATTGGCATCAGAGCCAAGGATTACATACATTCTAATCAATCATAATATCACATCCAACATATCTCATCACATGTAATCCCCTTGATTCAAAAATCTTTAGAATCCTTATCTTTCCATGATAATCTTTCAGGATTATTGTAAGAGATAGCAAGAACAAGCACTACTGCATATCTAATATTATAACACATGAATGGAAACTAAAGAATCACAAAAATAAGCTCAAATGAATTAAAAATTCCAAATTGAAGGAATTTATTTTCTTGAAATGAGCATATGGAGGTTAGGTGCATGTGCTCACTCTGGTGCCACGTCAGCTAAGTTATACGACAAACTAAAAATTGAATCTAAAGTCTTCTTTGAAAAACCCGCTTGGGTGAAGTTCGCTCATTGTTTGCATGTATACGCTGAAACACTGTAAACCAAACTCCTCTCGAGTATCCACTGAGTGTGTGTGCTGGACAAGTCGAGTGCATGCGCTCAGTCTAAATTCGCGAGTTTCAAAATAATTTTAGCCATAACTTTGTCAATTTATAATCAAATAAAAAATCAACTTTAGCCCATGTTTTTTTACTACCAAAGGGAATCTATTTCAATAAGATTCACATCAAATAACAAAAGTATGTATATCCAAAATCAGCATTGGAGCTCTGAAGCTCGCAATTCAAACAAAAAATGGGGACAACCCCTTATACAACTACTGAAAGTGATCGAAAAATGCATCCACTGTTGTAGAGAACATGATCTACTCAAAATCCATGAAAATTCTCATCAAAATATGAATCAAATACTCAAGTTTTCAAAGTTAACATTTATTCTACAATAATGGGTTCTTCTCCTTGAAAGAGATTAAGGATTGTGATCCACTTCTTAGAGATATCCTCTCCTTGCTTAATTCCCAAAAAAAATGTAAACCTAAAATTTTTAAACACTTGTTTAAACCAAAAGAAAGAGGATAATGAGATCTCCAAAACCCATAAATTGAAATTTCCAAAAGATAAAGATTTGAGCGAGAAAACGTTTACCTTGGATTATTAATGCAACCTCTGTTTGGCCTCCAAGCTCTCTAATTTCATCTCTAACTAATGGAGGGAGAGAGATTTTGAGGTTTTTATATGAGAGTTTAATTAAGGTTTTGGGTCAAATGGGTCACCATTCAATTGGATCCAACCCAATAAGCTTAATTAGCATAATAACCCATTAACCTCTTTCTCTTAGGACCCAATCCATTATGAAAACCAAAAATCACATTTTAAACCCAAAAAGTTTAATTTTGCTAAACATAAAACTATAGTTTGATTTCCATTTGAAGATAAGCCAAGTGACACGTGTCAAGGCTATAGAGCTGGATGAAATCTAACGGCTCAAAATTACTCGATTGGAGTCTATGGTGGAAACTTATTTGGAGCAAGTTTGGGACCTTACAATAGCCTTGAATACTAATTGCACTCTAGTGCCTCGTTTGATATGCAAGAATGGAGTGAAGTGAGAATAAAATGGACTAAGGAATAAAATGAAATTAATATGGCAATGGAATGCTCATTTCCATTCCTCACGTTTGGAAGCAATTTAGAGAATGAAGCGGGAATGGATGTATTTATAACTTATGTAATTTATTGATTCCTGTTTAAGAGAGAATTCTCGTTCTTCACTATGTCATTGGAATGCTCGTTCCCTCATAAAGTGGAAATTGATCAGAAGTGCAGATGGACATTTTATGTTCAAAAAAGACATTGTGTCTGCTAGGAAGGAATGAAAAGTGAGAATTGGGCATTCTATTTCCCCTCATTCTTGCATACCACACAAGGTGTAAATAGCATCCAAAATGAGAATTGAAATGAGCATTTCATTCCCACATTAAATCCATTTTTGTTTCTTACTTTATTCGATTCTCGCTTTATTCAATTCTCGTGTTCCAAACAAGGTGAAAGTAGTTGGTTATTAGTAAGGAGAGATCTAGGAATATATATGATGCAGTCCTGTTGGGGCTACAACTAGATCAAAAATTGTAAAAGATGCAGAAAGATAAAGAGAATACAGATAAAGGGCTGCAATCAATAAACTAGGATTTAATTCTTCAAAAGTGAATTGTCGACATTCAAAAAAGAGTCTTTTATAGAGATAGAAATGAAAGGAAAAAAGATAAAATAATATCTTTTTAACTAAAAATAGAAAAATATAAAAAACTAGAACATATCCTTCTATTAGGAAAGCTGATCCTCCATATCAAATTTCCATTAAAACTTGTTGATGATATTAATTTGTGAGTATAGCCCCACATTGTATTTTATAAGAAAGAGTGATAGATTTAAAATAGGAGTTGGGACCAATTCCTAGAAGCAATAAGCTTTTAGATTAAAATTGGTTCTTAGCCCTTGTTTAAGGCTCATTAACTATAGATTGGGCATGATTTCTCTCCAACAAATGATATCAGAACTAAGATTATGGTCCAAATAAATTTTTAAAAAAAGAAAGAAAAAGAAGTGAAAATCCAATATAAAGCCCAAAGGTGTCAAGAGAATCCACGGATGCTAGTAGGAGTGATATAGTCTGGTTAGCCCATACGAGTGAAGTGGTGTAAGAACCTACGGATGTCTCTAGTTATGTGTTGAATGCATGAACTTTTATCCCATAAGTGAAGTGGTGCAAAAAGTTAGTGCATAAGTATAGTGGAGCAAAAATTAGTGAAACACATGGAAGATTGAACTATAAATGAATATTGAACAGTACTCACAAATTAATAGGGAGTTGTTGAGCTTCTTAATATGTGATATAGTCCCACATTGGATATGTTAAAAATGAGTGATGGGTTTAAAATAACAGTTGAGGCCAACACCTAGAAGCTATAGCTTTTGGGTTAAAATTGATTCCTAGCCCTTGTTTAAGACACATTAACTCCGGATTGGGCCTTATTTCTCCTCCAACTAAATGGAACCCAATTATCCCTCCAAATTGAATGGTCAATTCCTGCCTAACAGAAAAAAGAAAATCTTTGACTGTGATTTTGAGGCTCAAAGCGATGGAGTTTTGCAAATTCGGTATAGGTCACATAACAATTTTGGAAGAGCTTCGTAATTGATCCATGTAGGCTAGAGCTACCTCTAGAGCTATCAAAATATTGTAACTAAATTATATTTTGGATGTTTGATTAACAACAAACTAGTTGAAAATGGTAACCAAATTATATTTTGGATATTTGATTAATGATAGAGTAGTTGAAAATGGTAAATAGATTTCAATTTAGTAAAAAAAGGTGTGGTATAGTCAATTTGACTGTAAAAATATTGCGAGTCATTTTACTAATTAAAAAATTGCAAACTAATGTCATGCAATGGAGTAATTAAATGTTATTTGGTGAATAAAACGAGAGCTCTAGGAGCAAATATTGTAGCCAAATTTATATTCTTGATGTTAGATTAGAACAAAATAGTCGATACAAGTAAATACATTTAAATTTGTAGAAAGATGTGGTATGGTTAGTTTGACTTAAAAAATGTTACAAATTATTTTATTAATTAAAGGGCTATTTCGTTTGCTGCAAAAATAAATTGCAATAAATATTGTAGGCAACATTTATTGCAAAAAATTAACTTCAAATTTGATATTTTAATATCTGCAATTGTATTGTATAAGATATATTTTTAAATATAAATTTAGTGTTTGGTTGAAAAACAATTATGCAAGAGCTACAAAATTTTATAGGATAATGAAACTTTGATGTAGATGGTTTTTCTATTTGGATCTAAATATACTTTTTTGATAAGGTGGAATTAGTTTTATTTTTTAATTCCCTTTTATAAAGTCTATAATTTTTCCTTTGACTAAATTTGCCATAGCATTTATTACAAGCTTTTTTTTATAAAATGCAAGCCTATTTACCTTTTATAATTACAAAGTTATAAACTAAATAATGTATTTATTATTTTGCTTGCTATATTTATATTTCCAACTCTATTTCCATCCAATCAAACAACCCTTTGTAGGTGTTAAAAATTGCCTATAAGTGCCCAAACGTGACTCGTGACGATGGATTGGCAATCGACGACCCATCCGATGATCCGATAAAGAACTGATGACGACGTAATCACGCCCAAAACACACAAAGCGAGTCAACGAACGCATGAGGTGGATCGGCGAGGCATGCAAGTCAGTGAAGCGACGAATTATTAAATAAATCCAACGGGGACGCTTCAAATCAGCGATTTTTGACGAGATGGAATCAACTGGGCTCAAACGTCGACAAGACGGAATCAACAGGACTCGAACGTTGACGAAATAAGTCACATGAACTCCGAAATTGACAAGACAGTCAACCAGACACGGGAATCGAGGTGACCAGATAAACTGGGATAAAAAAATTGCTAGAACGATCAAACGGGGGCTTGGGAGCCGAGGCAGCTCGGCTAAGGTCAAAGCAGCTCGGCCTTGGCCGAGACAGCTTGGCCAAGGCTGAGCTAACTCGACCAAGGTCGAGCCAGCTCGGCCAAGGCAGAGGTAACTCAGCCTTGGCCAGGGCACCTCGGCCAAGGCCGAGACAGCTCGGTCTTGGCCGAGCCAACTCAGCCAAGGCTGAGCCAAAACATCCTCCCCCCTCTATAAATAGAGAGGTGGGTCTCAGTTGTTCAGGGCTGATAATTTTAAACCACGCTGGAAAAGTTTAATCTAAACGGGAGCTTATTGCGCAGATCTGAGCTTTTACAAAGGCGAAATTCAGATCTAGATATCGTACGCACGAAGAACTCGTCCCGAATCAGATCTACATAGCGAGGAGAAGAATCAAGGTAGATCTAGGTCAGATCTACCAGATCCACCCTCTGGATTATGCCTCGTCTTAATCGCAGGGTTTGTGCGTGATTTCACTTGGTCGATTTCACCCACTCCGATAATCATCTCCTTCGTGAGTTGATTCCTATCGGCAGTTATTTCCTTTGTGAAATAATCCCCGTATATCTATAGATCTCATATCTAGATCTGATCACACGGTGTCCACGAACAGAAAAGAGTTCCCGGCATAGGCGAAGATCTCACACAAGCGAGGATCCAATAAACGGATCTCGCGTTTGTTCACAAAAGGGCAATAAAGTTGTAACCTTTTTTATTTTGATTTTTCATTGTAAGCCTTTTAAAAAGGCAATCTTTTTATTTGAATCTCATTGTAAGTGACCGAAGTTTGTAACGAATTCAATCAATGGAAATGAGAACAACTTCCCCACGAACAAGCTGGCGACCACAGTGGGAGCCAACGGTCTCAAATTTGAGATCGTCGTGTCGCAGATGCGGATCCAGATCCTGGTCGAGGAGAACGTCGAATACGAGTTCGACCAGCAAAAGTTCATGGAGTATCTCTCCTCCTCATCTAGATCCGCCTCTCCTAATAAATCCAGAAGGATCTCCGTTGCAAGGAAGATCCGGTCGGCCTCAGATGCAGAGTCCTAGGAAGATAATTCTAGCCCTACTGCCGCCAAAGTTGCAGGTGGCGGAATTTCTCGCTTGGCGTCCGTAGCCTTCGTTCCCTTGGTACCGGGGACGACCGCCGATGGCGCGCCCACACTCTCGAAGAGAGCCTGACAGCGACGACGACAGAGCATGGCGCATAGATTCCCAAAGCCATGCAATCAATAGATAGGATCCGCTATGAGGCTGATCTAAGGTCTAGATTGACTCAGAGGCTTCAGCTTCAGACGGTTAGTAGCCCCACCAAGTTGTCAACGAATGAATGGATCTGAGTCAAGCGGAATTGTTCAACGCTCGAGGTGCACATCTGGAAGCGCCGCACACTCGTTGCATAGGCACGGGCTTTGGTGCAAGAAGACCAAAAGTTGAAGAAGGAGAAAGTGGCCATGAAGCCACTGACAATCCACCGAGTCTGGAGGCCAAAACCTGGCACCCCAACTCCAACCACCACGGCGCCAAGGCCAAACTTCGCAGGTGTCCTAACTCTAATTCCCTTGGTGTCAAGGTCAAAGTCTGCCGGCACCCCATCTCAAGTTACTCCGACACCGAGGTCACCTCTAGCGTCCACATCTAAGCTTTCGGCTAAGCTGGTTCCCACCTCAACTAGCAAGCCAGTAATCACGGAGCCCCTTGGCTCGTTGCAAGATGATCAAGGCAAAATTCTAATCAAGGAACGCCTGGGTCTATTGAGAAAATCACGGGTCACTAGTAATGCAAGAGGTCACACCCACCTCAACGAAGGCAACAGGACCCCTGATGCTCATCGCAGTGGACTGCAAATTGAAGTTCAAGAGTCCGTCGAGACTTCATGCCCACACAGGCTAACGTCGGGATGAGTTACTTTTGGGAACTTCGATAAGCCCGTCTGTCCTCAGAAGGAGGCATTTTCGTCTGACAACGAAAACATTACACCTAAGAAGTCGTGCCAACACAGGATGGGTTGTTCCGACATTCATGCCGATGAGTTGTACTATCATGCTGGGGGTACGAGTAAGTCCCGAAAGAGGAGTTTCTTGAGAAGCCTCTACAGTGCCTCTGTTCGAAACTGATCAAGGCGGTGCTATCAGAATGCAACTGTAGCAAAATAGCTCCGGAAACGCTGTCGGTCTTTGATAGACTTGGTGCCGGAATGCCGAAGCCCAGATCGAGACACTTCCATAGGAAACGCTCACAGTCTCAAAGCAACGAATTGTCGAGAGTTACCAACAAAATGATGGGCAGAAGGACGTCGACTGGTGCCGGTCCTCGACCATCCGACCGGATAACTCAGTTGCGCACTGGCACAATTCGATGTTCCAATTATGACAAGATCCTGAAAGGATTGCAGTCAGATGACAAAGTGTCAGATGCGAGCTTTGCAATGGCTTCTGACGACACAGTTTCTAGGAAAGGACAACCCCGTGAAACGCTCATGATCAGTGCCGAACAGGTGGCTAAGATGCTCGAAGAAGCGATGGCCAAACAGAAGGAGAACTTCGAGTTTGAGATGGAGATGGACATGCAGCAGATGAGAGAGATGCATGACCAACAAATCCAGGCACTGACAAACCACCAGGGTGAATCCAGTCGTCGCAACAATGTCAATCAAGTTAACAGCGACACAGATGGTGAGGAAGACCATGGCACCGGACATTTCCTTGATGAATGAAATGCTGGGGGTAGCCAGGAAAACGCCAGTGGTAATGTTGCTGTTCCGGAAAATGAAAAGATAAGGGATCTCTAGAGTAAGATCAACACCTTGATCTCTGCTCAAGAGGTGAAGAAGACGGATATACCATGTCCGTACCTGAGGGGGTGGGAGTCGATCCCATATCTATTGAAGTTCAGCTTGATTAACTTCATGTTGTTTGACGGGAAAGGGTCCCCCTCCCAACATTTAATCTACTTCAAGTCCCACTTGGGAGTGATTTCCAGAAATGAGCTACTGATGGTTTGGTCATTCGTCAGCACCCTTCGGGGGGCTGCATTCGATTGGTACCGCCATCTCAAACCAGGGAGCGTTACCAGCTAGGACAACATGAAGTCCATGTTCCTTGCAAACTTCTTCGACAACGACACTGAAATATCCATTGAGATGTTGTTGCATGAGAAATAAAAGGATGGAGAAACAGTTGACAGCTTCGTCAAACAATTCTAAAATAAGGCGATGAACTGCCGAGATCCGAGGAGTTTATCCTCCAAACCTACCACAACAACCTATTATTAGATGTGCTTGAAGCAATGGGAATAGCACCATCTAGTTTATGGAAGGATCTAAAGGTGCTTGGAGAGTAAGCCGAGCGGTTCCTCAAGAGGAAGAAGGCAGAAAGAGGCCAGCTGGCAGCAGAAGCTCCCACATGCAATTTCATCCTGGGCACCAAGGGCAAGGAGCAGGCAAGAACGGCGGTCGCAAACCAAACGTTCTAGCTGCAACCTCAGCAAGAGCCACAACAGTGGGCACCACAATAGTTGACTCTCCAATGACAGCGGAGGTCACAGCAACAGAAGCCTCTAGGCTCCAGATTCCCTAAAATCTACTCCTTCAAGGATGATGAGGTTCCCGGGATCTTTAAATACCTCCTGGAGAACAACAAGATCTAACTCCCACCAATCGTGAATCAGGAGGAGGCCAACAAGGTCACCGACCCGAAGTACTACGCCTACCACAGAGTAAGTGCACCACCTAATGAAGGCGTGCTATCAACAAGGTCACATTACCATGAAGCCTTCCAAAGAGAAGAAAGTGGGGCCAAATGCAGTGTCCATCAACTTCGAATCGGTACCGCTGACATAGTTTCAACAGAAGCCCGCCTTCAAAGTAGGCGTGAAGACAGTAAATGATGATCCCCACGAGCAGCGAGAAAATGGTCTTACACCGCACACTACCTTGAATGGCAAGATCCTCTGGGTCCATCCTGACCTGCTGCAAGACGACCAATAGACAGCTTTGTCATCCAAGAAGAAATCAAAGGGGAAGGAGAAACTATGCCATGCTACTTCAGCGATCTTGGAGGAAGATGATGAACGGATGGTGACGTTCCAAGTCTCCGAAGAACAACTTGAAGTCCTCACCACTAGGAGCAGGCATGAGTACAGATACAAGTACCTTGAAGTTCCTGACCCGAATGCGAAGACATTAACAGAGCTAGGAGTGCTAATAGCTCCACTTACGCGTGCCGAAAAGTCACAGCAACATGCGGCTACCAAGCAAGACGCGGCTAAGTCAAAGGAGAAGCAACCTCAGGAGGTTTAGCTCCCGAAGCAGTCTCGATTTAATTGTCCGATTAGAGGAGACAAACTGGAAAGCTCGAACTCCCCCTATCGCTTGATGTGATGGCCCAATTAGCTTACATCTCGGTGACAACCACTCTTTACTAGCATCTATGACTGTCCAAAGAGACCCGGAAGTGTTACAAGAGGCACTGGCTGATTTTGAGGTCTTCCTCACTCAGATCAAGCTAACTCCTGAAGAGCCAGAGTCGTCAGCAGCCCGACATTGCAATCTTGCCACCAAGCACCTCCCCTGCATCACCTTTACCAAAGAGGATATGTAGACGAAGAACT
>JBAKGM010055697.1:0-15657 GCA_037177215.1 Asparagus racemosus
AGTTGATAGTTCGTTGGTCGCGAACCCACCTTCACGAGTATCGTTCGGGTACTGATAAGCGATTTTCAACGCCTACAGTCGACTGGGGGATGACTAGTCTCGTCTTCTGAGTTGCTCTATGGGGGTAGTCGACTGAAGAGTCGAAGAGAACGGCTAGTACCGCCATTCGCGTTGTCCACGAAGGTAGTCGACTGTGGGGACTACTAGTACCGACTTTCGAGTCATTTACGGGATTTCAGTTAGTGCAGCTTAAGCTCACTCTCTTATCTTAAGCACTGGCGTTCCTCTAAAAATTCATGGGTTAGTAGTGAAAAAATGTCCAGGACCATAACAGTTGGCCCCTTTCACTTGGAGCTAGCTTTGAGTCGGGTCCGAGCGAAAATAGAATCTTGGGTTCTGGTCGAGAAGAACATATTCAGAGGGGGCTGCGAAGGTTCTTGGGATGGGACGTGGTTGACGTCAGCAAATAGCTTTAAGCTGTTGATGCTTCGTTCTCTGCGCCTGGCGTTTCGCGTCCCAAGAGAAGAAATCCCGACTATTGAATGGGAAATGGAGGGAGGATGAGGGGGTGGCTTATTCTTCGTGGCTATCTATATATGGGCAAAAATGAAGGAAGAGTAAGCTCTACTTGACATTTCATAGAATCGTCTCCCTAAAGATCCTCTAGTGTCTTCTCGAATTGTTTTTTGTGGATTCTGAACGCCTGAGCTAGTTGGATGCCTTCTGTTCCAAGGTGACTACAGCATAGATGCAGGCGTTGCATTCGAAGTTTGACATCTTGAATGAGTTCAAGCTGACAGCGCCGGCGAGATCTGCAGTGATATATCATCACAGTTAGGGGAAAGCCCCCTTGTATATCGAGCACTTGGAGTGTGATTGCAGCTTCCGCTGCACATATTCCTTCGTAGAGTGTTTGAGGCATTGGGGGTGTCCTCGATGTAGATGAAGCCCAACTCTGTTGGAGTGCTAGTGGGCTTCATTGTCATCTGCTCGTGGCTGGGCATCAACCTGTCGATAGATGTGCTGAGTCATTTGGTAAGCGTGATGGTGCAGAAGGCACCTCACTACTATCTCCAGGTGACTGGAGAGTTCAAGGTGGTTCTTGACTCTCCCACATCAAACAAAGGGTGGAAAGAGAAGTTCGTCTGGGTAGAGGGAGACGACTCCAACATTGACTGTTTGAGTTAGCCTGAGATCAGGAAAGGGGCTCTGGATCCGAAGCCTCTATCTGCCGCAGAGAGGCGGGAGTTAGAACAAATCGTTTCTTACACCAGACCACACACGATGGGGGTCCTTCTCGACAAGTCGGTCCTTCGGCTACATGGGATCTCGTTTGTCGAGCATTCAGATTTTGTCTATCCATGTTACATTTTTGTATCTGATTGATATCTGGTTGTTGACATGATTTTGATCCGTAGCTGAAAACTGAGTAGGTAGAACGCAACACAATCACACTTTAGGGGATGACCGACAATTCTGTCTTGAGTGAATAAACAATACTCATATCCGGCCAGGCTTATGACTGCTTAACTGATCATCAAAATTAGGCGTATACCTGGAGTCGCATTGGCCAAAACACGACAGGCGATGACGGCTCTTGACTTAGGTGTCTAGAGCTTATGTGGCATTTGCATCCTTTTGGTTAGCGACAACGCACAGGCTAGGTGCCTAGGACTTATAGGGTGCCTAGGTCTTATAAGTCAACCTCGGTGGGCGACGACTTGACAAGTGGCAATCTGTAGGTTGAGTGCCTAGGACTTATAGAGTGCCTAGGTCTTAGGAGTCGGCCTCGGTGGGCAGTGACTTTGCAAATGACAACCTGTAGGTTGGGTGCCTAAGACTTATAGAGCGCCTAGGTCATAGGAGTCGGCCTCAGTCAGTGGCGACTTGGCAAGTGACAACCCGTAGGTTGGGTGCCTAGGACTTTTAGAGCGCCTAGGTCTTAGGAGTCAGCCTCGGTAGGTGGCGACCCTGCAGATGACAACCCATAGGGTTGGGTGCCTAGGGCTTATAGAGCGCCTAGGTCTTACGAGTTGGCCTTGGTTGGCAGCGACTTAACAAGTGACAACCCATAGGTTGGGTGCCTAGGACTTACGAGGCGCCTAGGTCTTAGGAGTCAGCCTCAGTAGGTGGCGACCCTATGTTCACGGGGAAAGTCATTTTGTTTTTCATTGATTTGAATCTGTTACAGCTTCAGTCGCCTACAACAAAAATTCAAATAAAGAAATAGCCTTTTTATAAGGCCTACAATGAAAAATAAAAAAGATTACAACTTTTGACCCTTAATGAACAAACGCGTGATCTGTTTATCAAATCCTCGCTTGCATGAGTGTCTTTGCTTATGCCGAGGACGTTTTGTATCCGTGGACCACCGCGCAATCTGATCTAGATGCTAGATCTACGAATCTGAGATATTTATTTCATGAAGAAAATAAAATACTAACGAGGATCAACTCATGAAGGAGATGATCGCCAAAGCGGGTGAAATCGACAAAGCGAAGTCACGCGCTAGACCCTGAATTTAAGACGAAGCTTAATCTAGAGGGTAGAATCATAGAGCTGACCTGGATCGACGTAGAACTGGCCTTGATTCTCTTCCTCGCCACGTAGATCTGACTCAGAAGGAGTTCTTTGCTTGCACGGGATCTGGATCTGGTCTTTTAATCTCGTAGACACTCAAATCTGTGCAAAAGCTCATGTGGATCTCACCTGAAGCTCCCAAAATTTCCAACTTTTTCCAACCTGAGGACGAAATTTCTAACCCAAAACAACTGAGACCCCCCTCTCTATTTATAGGAGAGGGGGGGACTTGTGGCCGGACACCTTGGTGTCTCGGCTAGGGCGAGGCATTGTTCTGGTGTTTTTGAAGTTCGTCCGGTTCTTTTCCGGTGTCGTTTTCTTCCGATCGTGTCACCGTCATGTTGGGTTCGCGTCCAATTGATTTTCTCGTTAACTCGAAACTTGATCGGTTCGATCCCGTCGACGTTTGAATTTGATTCCGTCGATCCAAGTCTGATTTGGCCCAGAGTTGTTGGAGTGCGATTGGTTCGCTTTGTTGACTTGCACGCCCCACCGGCCACGTCGTCAATGGTCCACCGCAAGTACAAGGAAAAAATTTTCCTGGGCGCTGCCCCGGACCCGCAAGGGGGCCGCTGCTTCAGGACCGTCGAAAACTCTGCGTAGAGCATCAATAGTCATGGGGCATCAATGGTTCGTCGTTGCATCATTGGATAGCTCGTCGATTGCCAACCCACCGTCACGAGTCACATTCAGACACTTACAGGCATTTTTCAATGCCTACACCCTGCAGATGACAACCCATAGGGTTGAGTGCCTAGGGCTTACATGGCGCCTAGGTCTTAGGAGTCGGCCTCGATCGACAGCGACTTGGCAGATGACTACTCATCAGTTGGGTGCCTAGGACTTACATGGTACCTAGGTCTTAAGAGTCGGCCTCGGTAGGCGGCGACCCTGCAGATGACAACCCATAGGGTTGGGTGCCTAGGGATTCTAGAGCGCCTAGGTCTTACGAGTCAGCCTCGGTCGGTGGCGACTTAGCAAGTGACAACCCGTAGGTTGGGTGCCTAGGTTTTACATGGCGCCTAAGTCTTAGGAGTCGACCTCGGTAGGCAGCGACCCTGCAGATGACAATCCATAGGGTTGGGTGCCTAGGGCTTATAGAGCGCCAAGGTCTTACGAGTCAGCCCTGGGGCGACGACGTGGCAAATGACAACCCATGAGGTTAGGTGCCTTGACTCGGCCAGACGAGGGGGGACAGCCTGGCTCGTCTTGATAAGTGGAGCGTGTTCACTTGGTTGAGTGAGTTGGGTCACCTGTCTCGTTTGGGCGAGAAGGGTTCCTTGACTTGACGTGATGAGAAGGATTCCTTGACTCGATGTGATGAGAAGGGTTCCTTGACTCGACACGACGAGAAGGGTTCCTTGACTCGACACGACGAGAAGCGTTCCTTGACTTGGCTTAGCAAGAAGGGTCACCCGAACCCAACTCAGTAAGGGAATTACGTCAACTTAGTCAAGAGAGAAGGGTGTCCTGACTCGTTTTGGGTGAGAAGGACGAATTGCTTTAGCGAATTGATCACGATTGCTTCGATATTTGTGTCATAGTTTAAAACAAGCATAACATAATGATTAGATGTAAAGTCTATTCATAATGAGAGATCACAAATAAAATTTGCAATATAGAACTATTAAAAAAACTTCTTGAGGTGTTCAATATTTCAGGGATGCTGTAGGATTCTCCCATCTGGGCTCCTTAGTCGGTAGGTGCCAGATCGTATCTCCTCGAGGACGGTGTATGGCCCTTCCTAATTGGGCGCTAGCTTGCTGCGTTTAGTGTCCTTCTTGAAGGCAGCCTTCCTCAGAACGAGATCACCGACATGAAATCTCCTTGGTCGAACCCCGCTGTTGTAGTACCTGGCGACTCGTTGTTGGTTGATAATATGGTTGTGCAGCGCCCTGGCTTGAACTTCGTCTATAAGATTTAGCTCCACGCGGAGCCCTGCAGAGTTGGAGTCTTCGTCGAAGTGCTGTTGACGAATGATAGGCATGCCGACTTCTACAAGGGTTACTGCCTCGGCTCCGTAAGCCAACCTGAAGGGGCTTTCACCTGTGGAGTTTTTGTGAGTCGTGCGGTAGGACCATAGGATGCTAGGTAGCTCTTCGACCCAGTTTCTAACCGTTTTGTCGACTTTCTTTTTCAAAGCTTGGAGGATGCATTTGTTAGCAGCTTTAGCCAACCTGTTGCATTTCGGGTGCGCGACTGAGGCAAACTTGAGTTGGATTCCCCATGCCTTGTAGAAGTCTTGGAACCCTTTGTTGTTGAACTGGGTGCTGTTATCTGTAACAAATGATCGGGGTACTCCGGACCAGCACACAATGGATTTCCAAATGAAGCTGGTTACATTAGCCTCCCTTATCTTCGCCAAGGGTTCTACCTCGATCTACTTGGTGAAGTAGTCGATGGTGACAATAAGAAATTTTCGTTGCCCGGAAGTGAGGAGGAGAGGCCCTAGTATGTCCAACCCCCACTGGGTGAAAGGAATGGGGCTCAACATGGGAGTTAGCTCAGTGGCAGTAGCTCGAGGGACTTGTGAGAAGAAGTGGCACTTTTTACAAGTCGAGACGAGCTTCCGCGAGTCGGCTTTTATGGTAGGCCAATAGTATCCCTGTCGAATGACTTTCTGGGCCAGTGTTCTCGCCCATGGGTGATTTCTGCAAGCACCTTCATGAATTTCCTTTAGGACATAGCTAGCTTCATTGGGCCGTAGACATCTGAGGTATGGCCCCACCCCGCTGTTTGAGTAGGACAGGCGATAGAGCTGACTGTCCATGATGAGCTAGCGATAGACGTTCCTCTACAAGCTTTTAGCCTCAACAGCATCCGTGGGCGTGAGTCCGCTTGCTAAGAATTAGATGATGGGGTCCATCCAGCAGGGCTCTAGTGCTGGATCGGTCAGCATGATATTGCTGTGGATTTTTGCAATGCTAGGGCAGGGGAGCGTATCAGTGTAGATAGGCCCTGACCTGCCCACAGAGCTCGTCGACGCCAGTTTTGACAGAGCATCCGCTCGAGCATTATGAGCATGAGGAACCTGTGCGATGTTAAAATTGGGCAGTTGAGCTAGTAGCTTCTTGGCCACTTCCAAGTATTGGGCCATCCTCTTGTCTTTAGCCACGTACCTGCCATTGACTTGATGTACTACAAGTTGGAAGTCGGCTAGCACATACAAGTTCTCGGCCTTGACTGCAAAGGCGGTTCGAAGGCCCGCAATGAGCGCTTCGTATTCAGCCTCATTATTCAAGGCTGAAAACTTGAAGGCAATGGATTGCTCCATAACTACCCCATCCGGGCTGCGCAAAATCACGCTGGGCCCACTGTCGATCTCACTTGACGACTCGTACACTTTCAACAGCCACCAGGAGGCGTACTCTTGTGAGTCGTGCTCAGGGGCGAAATCCATAGGGAGGGTCGTCGCCTTCATCTCCCATCTCGTTGCGGGTGCTGGTTGATCAGAGAGCATGGGTTTCAGTTGCTCACCCTCGAGCAAAGTGGATTCTATGAGGAAATCCGCAAGAGTTTGCGCCTTGATGGTCACCCGAGGCTCAAACTGTACATCATACTCACTGAGCTTGATTGACCACATCACCATTCTCCCCGATGTGGTTGAACTACCTAGAACTTTCTTCAGGGGCAGGTTAGTGCGCACAATAATAGAATGTGCTTGAAAATATGGATGGAGCCTACGAGCGGTCGTGATGAGGGCAAAAGATGCTTTCTCGATCAATGGATAGTTTAGCTCCCCTGCTCTAAGGATCCGACTAACATAATATACTGGCCTCTGAACTTTGTCTTCCACTCAGACTAGGATGGAGCTGACGGCCTCGGGGGAGATGGCCAAGTAGAGATACAGGGTCTCTCCCTTAGTGGGTTGACTCAGTAGCGGCTTGGTGCTCAAGTACGCTTTAAGTCTCTGAATACGTTGCAGCATTCCTCTGTCCATTCCATCTTCTTCTTGGGGTCCTTAGTTCCCCTTAGGATTTTGAAGAAAGGGAGACTCCTCTCGGCCGACCTGGAAAGAAAGAGCCCTAAGGCAGCTATCTTGCTATTGAGGTTCTGGATGTCCTTCATGGTGCGTGGCTCTGGTAGTCACTTGATGGTGATTGTCTTCTCAAGATTGATCTCAATGCCTCATTGGGTGATCATGAACTCAAGAAACTTCCCCGATTGTACTCCAAAGGCGCATTTAGCTGGGTTGAGATTCATGCGGTAATGTCTCAAGGTAGAGAACGTCTCACTGAGGTCGGCTATGTGCGCTGAGGCCAATTTCGACTTCACCAGGATGTCGTCCACATATGCTTCCACTTTTCAACCAATCTGGGGGTAGAAAATCTTGTTGACCAGTCTCTGATATGTCATTCCTATGTTCTTGAGACCGAAAGGCATAACCTTGTAACAATACGTCCCCTGGTCGGTGATGAAAGACGTCTTTTCCTGATCGTGCTCCACTATGAGGATTTGATTGTAGCCTGAGAAGGAATCCATGAAGCTCAGTAGCTGATGGCCCGCACTCTCATCCACAAGCTAGTCTATGCGTGGTAACAGGTAGCTATCCTTTGGGTAAGCCTTGTTAAGGTTAGTGTAATCTACACAAATTCTCAACCTGTTGTCCGCCTTCCTTACCAAGACTACATTAGATAACCACTCTAGGTATTGCACTTCGTGGATGAAACTGGCTTTCATGAGTCAGTCAACTTTCGCTGCTGTTACTTTCTACTGCACAGGTCCTTGATGTCTCTTCTTTTGTCGGATAGGCTTGCTGTGTCGGCCAATAGAGAGTTCGTGGTAGATGACGTTGGGAGGAATGCCTGGCATATCCTCCAGGCCCCAGGCGAACACATCAAGGTTTGCTAGGAGGAAGGAAATCAAGGCTTCCTGCAAAGGTCCTGTGAGGTTTGAACCTATCTTGAGTGTCCGTCCACCTCCGTTGTCAATTGGGACTCTGTGTAGGTCTTCAACGGGAGTTGTCCTTTCTTGTTCCATTTTCTTCTCGAGCTGGAGACCCGTCTTCTCAATCAACATGGCCTGGGCTACCTCCTTTCCTTTGGTCGAAAGCACATAACAGGCTCGAGCTTCCTATTGATCGCTCTTGACGATGCCCACTCCTTCGGGTGTTGGGAACTTGATCATCTAGTAGTAAGTAGAGGGGATAGCCCGCAAGAGATGGAGGGTGGTTCGGCCTAGTATGACATTGTGGGCCGACTTGATGTCCATAACCACAAATTGGACATCGACTGTCGTCTAGCAGGGGTGACGGCCGATAGTAAGGGGGAGCGTAATCACCCCTTCTGGCAGCTGGGAGTGCCCTGCGAAGCTGATGTGGGGCCTCTGGGGGGCAGCAGCTTGGACCTATCATTGCCCATGCAGTTGAAGGCGTTTAAAAATAGGATGTCCACAGAACTCCCCGTATCTACCATGATTCTCTTCACCTCGAAGTCGTCTATATTAGCCGTGATGACTATGGGGTCGCTATGAGGCGTCTCGACACCCTCCAAGTCGTCTTCACTGAACGAGATGGGTGTACTCGTCTGAGGCTTCTTATCGCAGCTTTCCACTCGCAGAGGGCGCTTAGCATACCTCTTGCGAGCGTTGTTGGATTCTCCACTGAAGGCAGGGCCACTGCTAGTAGTATGAATGACCCCCTGGGTGCTTGGCCCGACATCCTGATGACTAGGCTCTGGTTGGGGCCGAGGCGACCGGGAGCGAGGCTTCCACTCGTCCCTCCTAGAGGGGGTCATTCCTACCTTTCTGCATGACTAAGTTCTTCAAAAATCCTCTCTGGATGAGGTTTTCAATGTCTCACTGGAGGATGTGATAGTCGCTAGTATCATGGCCATGGGCCTTGTGTATCGACAAAATAGTCGCATGTTCCTCTAGCGGGGGTCCGATCGCATCTGCGGGGGAGGCGTAGTAAGGAGCCCTACCCCCTGTGCCTTGTCAAGTGCCCTGGAGAGAGATGTACTAAGGACTGTGAAGACTAGCAGGGGAGCAATCACCCTCCTCTCGCGTCTCCTATCAAACTGATCATTGCGGTTGTTATTCCTAGCGAGGGGGTTCCTCGAGACATTCCTTAGCTCTTCAGGCCTAAGGGGACTGTGGGCCGACTTGGTCAGAGACGGCACGGCTGGCGTCGCGGTTCGGACTGTGAGTGGAGTAAGCGGAACTGATATAGGTGGAGTCAGCACAGCGTAGGGGCTAGCCACTGGCGTGCGAACTGCACCCTGACTAGACTCGGTTGTCGCTGTCACGGCTTTGTAAGCCTCAGTGTCCTCCATGTTCATGTAGCCATGGGCCTTGGCCATCAAATGTTTAGAATTCTTGGCTGGTTTCCTGGTGAGAGCCTTGGATAGGTCACCAGACCGCAAGCTAGCTTCCAGGGCTATCATGGCGACTCGGCTCCCTGCGTCTTCAACTTCCAGCCTCTTCACTTGAAATCTCTTGAAGTAGGCCCTGAGATCCTCTCCCGGCTCTTATTTAGTGTGTATGAGCACGTGGGGAGGCAGCTTGGGTTTGGAGTCAGCTAAAAAGTGGTGAATGGACTTTCAGCTGAGCTCCTCTAAACTCCCAATAGACGTCTTCTCCAGAGCTTTCCAACACAGCTTTGATCTCCCCGTCAATGTGACCACAAAGCAGCGACTGATGGTCACCTCTAGCCCTTGCAGCATGCTCATGGTATCAAAATAATTTTGGACATGCTCTGCCGGGTCTCCTTCGTCTTTGTATTTATCTATGGTTAGCATTTTAAACTTCTCGACAGGCGCCTTCATGATTGAGTTGGTAAAATGGATGTTTCCCTTGATGGCTTTAGCAATGGGCTTATAAGCCTGGTTGTAGTCGCTCGCCCGCTCATGGGCCGAAGGAGTTGTCCCTGTGCGCTGCGCACTGGAGAGCCTTGAAGCTTCTGTGACTGAATCTGATCGGTGGTGGCTGGGACTAGGGCTCTCAACTATCGCCTCTCGGATTTGAAGTTGATGAGTAGGGTCCGCACGGGGAGCTGGTTGCGCTTGCAGCGGCTGGGATGGGAGCTCCTAGCGGCCCCTTCTGGGCTTGAGGATATGGTGAGTCTCCGGCAGAGGCACGTGCTGCATGGGAAGAGGACGGGCACCGTCGGTGGTGGAATGGCTGCTGATAGACAGTTGGGGTGCGGTTGGTAGATAGCTGGGATGGAGCTGAAGTAGCTTCCTGCACTGCGGGAGCTAAGAAGCGGCTGAAGAGCTCGTCGGTGAAGGCCTTGAGCTGTGCTTGCACTGCTTGTGTGATCTTCTTTGTAGATTCTTGGAGCTAGGCTTGGGTAACGTAGCCCACTGGTAGGTTTCCCAACCTGGTAAGATCATCGGTACCGAACATGGTTGCTAGAAGAGGGAAGGAGACCCCACGGTGGGCGCCAAATTGTTGATGCTGGGATCACACAGTCACTAACTTTCGTTGGATTAGAGTTTAGGCGAATGGGGTCCGCTTCCTTTCCTGATGCCTGGTGGTTCTACACGTCGGTAGTCTCTCTCACTCTGGAGGGGAACCTGTGAGAAAGGGGCGGAGTTGGGATCTCCGGTGGTCCCTCCTACGATCAAGTCAGTATGAGTTCTTTGAGATGGGAAGAAATAGAGATATCGTGTGAGTTGAAGCTTTTTGGGTTAGGGTTGCTTACCTTGTTCATTGTCCAGTTCTCTATTTGTATGGGAGTCAGAGGGTAGTTTGGTCATTCAGGCTGGTGTTGAGCTAAAATGTGAGTCAGCCCAATTCTTACATGTGCTGACTCGATGATTGGATAGAAACAGTAGTGGAGGTTGCACTAGACAGCCTTGACAGATGTCGATTAGAGATTGACGTGGGAGTTCGTACTATTCCCTCGGTGTTAATGGAGATGGGATTAGTTATAAATGTAGCCAGAAAGGTTCGAGGTGCCTTAATTATCGTGTGAGGTGGGGGAATAAAGACACTGATCATGCAATTAATGCGATGCCGATGCGCTGTCAGGCCCAAATTTCGTACAACCGTCGTCTGGGGAGGAGAGCTTGAGTCAGTCAAGTGGGGAATGGTGTGCTGTCCAAGAGACCAGCTAACACTACCATTCGTGTCGTCCACGAAGGTAGTCGACTGGGGGGACGACTAGTCTCGTCTTCCAAGTTGCTCTATGGGGGGTGGTCGACTGAAGAGTCGAAGAGAATGCCTAGTACTGCCATTCGCGTCATCCACGAAGGTAGTCGACTAGGGGACTACTGGTACTGACTTTCGAGTCATCTACGGGATTCCGGTTAGTGCGGCCTAAGCTTGCTCTCTTATCTTAAGTGCTAGCATTCCTCTCGAAATTCAAGGGTTAACAGTGAAAAAATATCCAAGACCATAACAGATATGATTTCGTTTGTTTTAATAATGTTAATACCTACTTTAATATGATGCTAGTATTATAGATGGATGGTGACCTTGATGAAGAAATCGTAATTAACATGTGCTCGGGTGCCGCACTCTCTATTTTAGTCATGATTATGATATTTATGAGAAGAATGCAATGTAGACGTAGGTTCATTCACCATAGTCCTAGTGAGGAGAAAATAAAACAATATAAAATTAGAAAAGATCACATGGATCGGATATCTAATGGATTCAATGATAGTTGTGTCAACTATGTTAGAATGTGCAGCGGTACTTTTATGAAGCTTGCAGAAATTATGAGGAGGAGTGATTTGTTACAAGACTCGAGACATTTACAGTGGAGGAGCAGCTTGCTATGACTTTGAATATATTGGAGCATAAAACTAAAAATCGAATTGTTAGATCACATTTTATTAGATCTGGTGAGACTGTAAGTAGATATTTTAACAAGGTGTTAGAAGCTATTTGCTACGTACGTTCGCGCTTCTTGAGAAATGCACAGAATGAAGTTCCGTAAGAGATCATTAACAATCCATTATACTACCCTTATTTTAAGGTATACGCTCCATACTTTGTGTATATCTCCACTGCTATTTTAAAATAATATAAATATTCACTAGTAATATTTTATACCCTCTAGGATTGTATCAGTATGATAGATGGAGCACATATTGATGCTATGTTACCTGCCCATCTTGCTCCACGATTCCGTGGTTGCAAAGGAGTCACACAAAATATTCTTGTGGCGTGAACTCCAAACAAGCTATCCACCTATCTATTAGCGGGGTGGGAAGGTTCTGCAAATGACTTTAGAGTCCTTCAAGATGCATTATCTAGGCCACAACCTCATGGCCTGAGAGTATATGATGGTAATTTCATTAAAACTTAAATTCCTACATATTTATTTCAATTGTAGGAAAATACTAATAAATAATTTTATATCATGAAAATTGTAGGAAAATATTACTTGTGTGATGCTGTATATACGACCATGCTCGGTTTCATCTCCCCATATTGTGGTGTCCGTTACCATTTGAAGGAACAAATAGGAAGAACGCCCAAAAATAGAAGGGAATTATTTAATCTTAGACATTCTTCATTAAGGTCTAAGATTGAATTAACATTTGGTTGTTTAAAAAATCATTTCAAGATTCTCACCGCTAAGCCTCATTACCCATTTCCTGCACAAGTTGATATTGTATTGGCATGCGCGGCTCTTCATAATTACATTGCAATGGTTGACCCAGACGATAAGATCTTCAACGAGATAGTTGACATCGAAGAGGATGAAGGAGATGTTGCAGGCGTAGAAGAATGCAATATTGTAAATTTTTCTCAACCTCAAACTCAAAGGGAACAAACTCAATCAAGAAATCTATGGAAGGATCGTAGAGATCAAATAGCTTGGGATATGTGGGTTGACTATTGTGAAAAGTATAAGGATGCCAATATCAATGAAATTGGCATGTGAATTTGCTTGACTTTGTAGTTAAGATTTGTTAGGAAAATTGGCTTGTGTAACTTTCTATTATCAAAAATATTATTTTGACCAAGTTTGTAAAACTATTTAAGGTTCAATTCCATTATTTTTTAGTTTCTTCACTTTGTTTTTTGTGTGGTGAATTATCTTAACTTTGATTGGTGAACTTCTATCAAATTATTTTTTAGGTATGGCCAACAACTTCAATTGTGACGAACTTGATAAGGGAAAAGGGAAAAGCACGACATCAACTCCATCCCCTAGTACTCCAAGAAATTCATCAATCCCTTGTAGGTTCAACCCGGGATACATGCCCTATCATTCTTCACAAGTTGTCCAAAGACCTAATTTATAGAATAATTTTAAAATGCAAGATGGTAACTTTTGGGGAATGGCCCAACAACCACCAATTTCATTCATGAACATGCTAAATGGTCCTCCAACCTTACAACATCTAAGTTTTAGTATGGGTGAAAATCCATCCCTTAAACAACAATATCAAAGCAACAAGAGGAATGCTATTGATGTTGAGGGTGATGGAAAGTACATCCCCCAACCCAAGAGGAAAAAAAAGCATTTGCTCATAAAAATAAAAATAAAAATACAACCATGGGGATGGCTAACCAATTATGGGAGAGCAAACATGATGTGTGCTAATTCCCTTCCTTGCAAACTGTGCCAACCAATGGATGAAGGCCGATAAAAAGTTCAAGAAGACTGCTTATCGTTTGGCCGTTATTGAAATCAACAAACGGTTTGGCACCGGATTTACTGGAGAAAATGTAGAGAATCGTATGAAAACTTGGCGCAATAGATATTTTGACATGCAAAAATGCTATAATTTGAGCGGTGCAAGTTGGGATGGTGTGAATAAGCAAATCACTACGGATGAAGATTGCTTTGTTAGATGGCTTGAGGTAGCAAAAATTAAACGAATTATATTTGAATAATAAGTTTTAATTTATTTTTGAATACATTTGTTGTTAATATATCCTTAACCTTGCAGGACAAAAGTATTCCTAGTTCTAAGCTTAGGGAATACATCAACAAGCCCATGAAACATTTTGAATATCTTGAAATTATCATCGGAAATGATCAAGCAAAAGGAGACTATGCAGCGGATGTGATGGAAAAATTTGGTGGTAGTTCGCATTTTAATATTGATGAGGATGAAGATGATATTACAACGCGTGGGGAGAGGACTCGTAGCTATGTATCGTTGGATGACGATGACATTCCACCACCGAAGGATGCCCCTACAGTCTCAAAACCTATTTCAGCTTTAAGTGAGAAACAAGCAAAAAGTGATTTGTCAAGTATGTGTAAGGGAAAAGGGCGGAAGACAACTGAGGACACGATCCTTATGCGCGAGATAGTAAATGAGGTCAAACAATTCACATCATCTATGTGAGAGGTTAATATGCATTGGACAGAGAAGTTGGGCAAAGCTATATTTGCACACGAAGTGGACTTTAGCTTGGAAGTTCTTGATAAGTTTTATCAAGAATTACATGAAAACGAATCGCGTGCTAGGCTATTTATGGGGCAGCCATCTATCATGCAAAAGAAAGTGTTAAAGAATTTCATGTAGACTCAATAGTGAAGTTGGTGGAAGGATGTTTTTGAATTGCTTTTGTAAATCTAACTGTCTACAACAACTAATATTTGCTTATTTTGTATACAAATGAGCTTGATGAATGCTCATTCATTTAGCTACAACATTGATATTAGCTTATTTTTGTATGTATATGTAAATGAGCTTGATGAATGCTCATTCGTTTAGCTACAACACTAATATTAGCTTATTTTTGTATGTAAATGAGCTTGATGAATGCTCATTCTTTTGGTTACATTTCCCAGTATATGAAACTATCTTTATAATTGACACCCGATATTGTGATGCCTATTTGATTTTGAGTCTTTAATATTCCTAGTTTCATGATACACGTATAATTAATTGATTGGTTGTAAATATCACAAATTAGACTATCATTGTTGATGTATTTCATATGCAATGTAGATTGGGTACGCATCATGCAGCCCGTGCCCGATATTGACGAGGTCCTCTATGATCAGTCTCGACACCGTTCTCAGAAAATATTATTTTCTGAGGTAACTGATTCGTTAAATACATGTAAACTATTATCTCCATTACTACTTATTTTACATCTAATAATATATTGAAAAACTATGCAGAAAGGACCCGAGTCAGTCATGGTCGATCATAGCCTAGGGCATTCTCGATGGACACTTGATGATGAGCGTATGATCGCCGTGGTTGCACGAGCTAGTTTTCTTGCATGCTCCAAGCTAAGATGGATGAAATTAGATTGGCCACTTATTACTGCTTTGATAGATAGATGGAGGCCCGAGACTAACACATTCCATCTGCGTCTCAGAGAGTTGGACCATTACTCTTCAAGACGTATCAGACATACTAGGTCTTCGCATTGATGGTCTGTGTGTTACAGGCACAGAAAACCGTACATGGTGAAAAATATGTGATGAAGAGCTTGGAACGTCTTCACCCTCATTATCTGGAGGGCATATTAGACTAAAGTGGTTGAAGGATAATTTCTCTAACCCACTGCTAGCTAATGCAACACATGTCATGATTGAGCGCCACATACATATATATATATATATATATTTTGCATATGATTAGGACGATTCTTTTTCCCGATTCCAGTAAAGATAAAGTACATTTGAGGTATATAAATTTTTTGTTATGAAATTTTATATAATTACATTGTTGACTTGACCTTGTCTTAGATAATATTTTTAAACGTGCCTAGGTGGTTATCGGTCATTGCAGACTTGGACATTTGCGGCACACTTTCATGGGGTAGTGCTATTTTAGCATACCTTTATCGTGAAATGTCAAAGGTGGCCTTGATGCAAAATAAAGAGCTGAAGGGTGTCTTACTTTGTTACAAGTTTGGGTGTGGGAGAGACTTGTTCTAAAACTGAGATTATGCGAGACTCGAGTTTTAGATGGACATATAGAGCTTGGTTGTAGGTAAACACATCTGAATCTAGCCAATGTGTTTATATGTATTAGTTATACATTTGAATTATTTGAATCTTGAATCAGATTGAAATCTATACAGATGGAACGTCCAGAAATGCTATGACCTAACGTCAGTGAGACACTTGGACTTTTATAGAAACGAGCTTGATCGAATGAAGATTTACCAGGTTTTTGTTCTCATTTTCACTTTCTTATTAAC
>JBAKGM010055707.1:0-15657 GCA_037177215.1 Asparagus racemosus
TTGTGAAACTTCCATCGAACTCGAACCAAGGGATTGGCGATTCCCTTATATCGATTATGTCTTGTATGGGATTCTACCGGATAACCCCAAAGAAGTAGCCACCATTAAATGGAAGGCCCTTCAATTTTACTATAATGCAGTTTCCCAAACCTTGTATCACAAGTCACAAGATGGAATTCTGCTTCCTTGCCTCTCCAGAAAAGAGGCACAAGGAGCTCTAAAAGAGGCCCACGATGAGATGTGTGAAGCCCATCAACTCAGAAATAAATTAGGAGATCGACCCCGGAGAATCAGCTACTATTAGCCAAAGATGTTTGTGGACGCCATTAAATACGCTAAACGATGTCATGAGTGCCAAATCCATGGTGATTTCATTTATCAAGCGCCAGGAAATCTGCATCCAACATCCTCTTCATGGTTATTTGAAATGTGGGGGATGGATATTGTCGGGCCTATTTCTCCACCAACATCCAAATGACATTGATTTATCCTAGCTATAACTGACTACTTATCCAAGTGGGTGGAGGCTATTCCTTTAAAGGAAGTCAAAACTTCAAACGTAATCAAGTTTATTAAGCATCATGTCATCTATCGCTTTGGCGTACTGCGGCCAATAATCCATGATAATGGAACACAGTTCGTCAGCTACGAATTCTAGAGGTTTTGCGACAAGTTCAGAATCTAAAATGTCACGTCAACAGCTTATTATCCCTCAGCCAATGGCGTTGCAGAAGCTTTCAACAAGACCATTGTGAAACTTCTAAAGAAGTTTGTCTCTAAAAGTCGACGTGATTGGGATGAAAGGTTAGGTGAATGTTTATGAGCTTACCGCACAACAGTGAGAACTCTGACAAAAGCTACTCTCTTCTCTTTGGTATACGGGTGTGAAGCTGTTTTACTATTAGAAATTCAGATCCCTTCTCTAAGAGTTGCTCTTGCAACCGGAATGACGAACGAAGAGCAACATCAACTACACCTTCAAGCGTTAGAAGTGTTAAATGATAAACGACTTCAAGCTCAACAACAAATCGAGCTATACCAAGCTTGAATTTCTAAAGCTTATAACAGGAAGGTTAAGGAAAGGATCATTAAGAAAGGTGATCTTGTCTTAGCAGTCTGCCGACCTATGGTCATGACACATAAGACAAAAAGGAAATTCAACCCTAAATGGGAAGGACCTTTCGTAATAGAAACGGTCTATTCGAATGGAGCATATCGACTCATCGATCAAAAAGGTGATAGGTTCATGATGCCGATTAATGGGAAATTTCTCAAGAAATATTACCCGTAGACCCCAAGACTATATTCACTCGTGCTGGGAGTTAGTTGTTCATAATGCATTAGAGTGAAAATAAAAAGTCTTGTAACACTTCTATAGGGTGATCGTCGCTACATCAATATCACACTTCTAGCCCTTTTCGATCAAGTTGTCTATTATGAGTCAGAATATTGTGCACATAAGAAATGAAGAAAGAACAAAAGTATCATTTTATTTACAAAAAGTAATACAAGATTGTTGCTAAAATTCTAAGTGTCAGGGCCCATCAAATGAATGACTGTGAGCCGAGACTTAAGATCAACAAGTTTTTGTTCATGCGCGGTACGCACTCTCTCAGCAATATCTTTCTAAAATTGAGTTTTAGTCGTTGCAACTTCCTTTTCAGTACCTTGGCGATGAAGTCCCTCGGCAGCTTCTTGTTGAGCCCTTTTCTGAGCTAATTCCGCTTCTAATTCAGCAATGGCCTCCTGAGTTGCAGTCATGGCAATTACAGATTTAACCAACTCAACTTGTGTTTGATTATGCTGCTCTTGTAAAATTGCAACCTACGCCTTCTTCTCAAGTAAGCTTGCTTCACTTATATATGTCGCGGGGGCAAATCTGTTGGCCTCTTGCATAAACTTCGGCCCATGTTGAGAGTGCAACCTGGTTGTTATTCGTTGACGAGCCTTCTTCTCGTATCGGGCTGCTTCTTCTGCGGTGAGAACCCTCTTCCCAGCCGCTTTCTCTTCATGAGTCTCAACCCCCATGGCCTCCTCTTGAACTTTGCCGGCTCAAAATACTACTTGTTCACAAATCAAATACTCGTCGATCCCCTTGAGACGTGTCTTTTTTGAATCCTTTCTAGATTCGTACATCTCTCTAATGTCTTTTAAACAAGAAGTATGTACATCATATTCAAGAATCTATGAAATTTCGCGATACCAATCGCAAAACCCAAGAACACTATGGCAGTTGGGCATTGGAGAAGGCAGCGCGAACACTGCATCAGAGTTGTCGACCATCTAATAATACCAAGCTCGAGCCCCTTCATACAAATTCCTGATGATAGCTAGCTTAGGGTTAGGGTTCCCAACATACAGTTGGTCATACCCAAATTGTCGGGCAAAACGGCTAGGCAAATAGGGCTCGATTGATACATCGGTTGCTCAAACAAAAGACCAAGTACCCGGGCCTAATGGTGATGAGCCACCTGAAGAAACTCTCTGACAAAGATGTGAAGCTACCAAGCGCCTCATCCATGAACACCTGGCATCGCTCTTCTACCCCGTCAAAATCAGGAGAACAGCAAAAAACTTTATAGTTGTCCTCTTTCAACAAAATTTGTCAAGTCAGAACTATGTAGGAATGTGCCCATTGGGCTGACTCAAGTCGCTGTATAAATGGGACAAAAAATTTTTAGTGCCACTAACCCCCATCATTAATGAGGGGCAGTGTATAACAAACCAGGCCGTCAAATAAGTGTACGACACTAGTACACACGGCTGGGGAGTGTTCAATTTCCTATCTCCCTTCGGCCCAATTTCCCTTACATTTAGGAACTCCAAAGTCAATCCCTGTAAGCCATACTGCAGGCAACTCACCATAGCCGAAAGGAGACTTATTGGCCTCCCATGGGCTAAAAGCACTGCGGGGTATACCGCCTCGACCAGGATGGACTCAATGGGCTTGGAGGGAACCACGTGGTAGAGGGAAAGATATCTTCCTGAATTGCATTGGTATAATAGGTACTGGAAGCATTAATGCGGGCTGTGATGACCTTAGGGGAGCTCGCTGGAAGGCGAGTCACTGCTATGTCCTTGTTGTGCAAATTCTGAAATAAATAATCCACCCAGGATGCCTGTTCGCCACCTGATTGTAACCCGGTCAACTGGGCGCATATATAGAAGTGACACATCACTTCCCAAAAGGTGGCATAAATATCCGGATATACCGTCTGTAAGATAGAAAGCTCGTCGGTTCTGGGAACAAATTCTTCATATGGCAGCTCACCAAACGGTAGACCTGATACTGCGTACATTTCATGAAGAGCAAAACCCAGCTCTCTAACAGGTGTGAAAAAGGTGCAAGTTTCAGGATTATAATTCTATAAGATGGCAAAGAGATTGTAGGAGTTTTGAATGATGCCTCTACACGTGGCCATCACCAAAATCTCTTGTCTAGACAAAACGAGTGGCGTTCGCACTTCGTCAATAACAAACTCTATCATACGAAACCACCATCCCCCATCAAGGGAGTATATCCACCCAGGGGCCCTAAACTCTTGAGCAAGGAATTCACCTTGAATGAAAATGAATCGACAAATAAAAATATTGGCCGGAATGGCCTTTTCTCGACTGGGGTCTATTCTGTGAAACTCTCCTGGCCTTAATCCCTTCACCTCATAATTACGCCCCATAGGATGAACCATTTGGCGAGTTAGAGTCTTGACGAATACCCAACTTTTCTCCTCGACCAGATTCCAGTCCAAATGCCTACCGCAGGAGATGCTTTAGAAATAGGAAAGTGGGTACATCCGCTTCATTTCAGGCAAAAAGAGGAAACGATTGTTAACTTGACCCAGCATCTTAGGATCTTCAATACAGACCATATCATCGTCTGCCTCAATACGATCTCCGAAGAAGAACTCTAGCTTCTTGATTTGATCGCGGCCTGCCGGCACCACAAGATTTACATCAGAAATGATGGCCCTAAAGGTTGAATGTTTCACACGATGAATCATCATCGTTCTTCCCAAAGAATCATCTCGGGTCATTGGAAGCTCTCGACGAAGACTAAAACCTACATTGTAGTCCACCCAGCCCGAATAGCCAAAACAATGTTCAAAGGAAAGTGGGCTGTCAGCATAGAGATCTGTAAACACAAGAAGATAAAAAAACCTGAGAAAGGGAATGAGTCACAAGAGAACCTAAGATGGCCAAAATAAAACGTGAAGGCCACCTTTGCGCTTCAACTCTAAAATGCAAGGGTCAACCCTACGTTCCAACTACAGAAACGCAATGGCCAACTCTGTGTTCTAAGCATAAAACACAAAGGTTAACCCCGCGTCTCAACTATGAAGCGCAAGGGTTAACCCCGCGTTCCAGCTATGAAACGCAAGGGTTAACCTTGCGTCTCAATTACTAATATCAACTCCACGTTCCAAATATAAAACACAGAGTTCGAGATTGGGTTCTTCAAGAACTTGAACCCATCGAAACAAGTTCAAAAACCCCAGCATACCTCGGTGCAAGGGGGTCTGTAATGGCGGCGACGTTGCTGAAACAGATGGGCCACCTGAAGCCTCATCCGGCATTGTGCCTGGAGTTGCTTGAGCAATTCCCTTGATCTTACGAATAGCCTTTTTAGGAGCCATTGAATAATCTCTGAAGATCAAAGATTGGAAAAACTCGAAAAGAGTTTTTGGGAACACAAAATCTCTCGTAATTACAAAGGAGACGATTAGCTCCTGATTTTGCCTTTGGTAATTTTTAATTTTACCTTGGGGGGTCTATTTATACAAAAATCAAGGAGGAAATCCTAATTTGAAACACACCACCGCGTTTAAGTCGGTTCAGCTTCCAAACTAAGGCTCACCTCTGCATTCTAATTCTCAAACACAGGGATCACCCTAGCGTTTCAAAACTCCAAACGCGAGGCTCACCTCCGCATTCTGATTCTCAAATGTAGGGATCACCCTAGCGTTTCAAATTCTAAATGCGAGGCTCACCTCTGCGTTTTGAGTCCAACACTTAGCTAACTTTTAGACTTGAAAACTCCTTTGACAAGGAGTCAGTCAAACTCTTGAAAACCTTAAGGGGGTACAAGTGAGACTCCCCCACCACTCTTATAAGAGGATAAAAAACCCTATAACATGGCTAATTTGATGTCATCTTCTTGACAACTATCATCCCCATAAAGCCAGAATTCAGCTTAACAAGTTTCAGGCAGTCAATAGGATGATATTTCCTCAAATTTTCTTAAATCGCAACCAACTTATCAATCCTCCTTAATAGGATGATAGGTCCTCAAATATGCTTAAATCGCAGTCAACTTATCAATCCTCCTCAATAGGATAATAAGTCCTCGAATTCGCTTAAATCACAATTAGCTTATCAACCCTGCTAAATGAGATGATAAGCACTAAGCCTTATTCACACCACAAGCCCGAAGCCTTATTCACACCACAAGCCCTAAGCCTTGTTCACAGTACAAGCCCAAAGCCTTGTTCAAATCACAAAATGTAGACTTATCGACTCTCGTCAATAGAGCGATAAGTCCACAAAATCTTGTTCGAACCACAAGTATATAGTCAAGCTAAATTAACAATGTACATCTGGCATTCTCATTTGTTTTTCATTGTGTCAAACACAGAAAAGAGATGATGAAAAAGCAAAATAGTATCATTTTTATTTAAATTATTAAAGAATGATACAAAAGAACGATGTTCAAAAAAAGCAGGGGGTGGGTACAAAATTAAGCCGATGGTCCCTTCAGCCTGATGGATGCGAGCTGGGATTTGACTTCAATGACATCCTTTTCATGAGCGACCCACACCATTGCCGCGGCCTCTCTTCTCAATCCCTCCTCATTTGGTGCAGCGATAGTAGCTCCTTTTTTCATCTCCTCCAAAGCCTGGATCTCTTTGCAATAATCATTATATGTTTCCACACTTTTGCAAGTGAGATCCTTCACATCAGCTTCCTCCCGAGAGAACTTGGCCTTTTGCTGAGCCAACTCCACTTGGAGTTGAGCAATGGTTTCTTTAGTAGCGGCAATCGATTCTTGGGTGGCCTGCATAGTAGAGGTCATGGAAGTCAATTCGTTTTGCCATTGATCACATTGAGTTTTCGAGGATGCAACTTGTATTTCCTTTTCGCCTAAGTTCTTTTGAATGATTTCATAATGGTGCATGGCTTGGGTTCGAATATCGGCAAATGTTGACTCAATGCATGCCTCAAGGTCAATGCAGTTTAAGTCTTAAAGTGCTTTCAAGTCTCCTTCCAGGCGTGAAATACCTTCTGAGCAACGCTTAGTGCATTGAGCATCGCCCAAGTATTCAATGCTGTTCAGATAATTCAGCAAGAGCAGTCTGAAAGACTCAAACTTGCCTCGATCGGCACTAACGACTTCCACTGTCCTCCTCATCATCTGTTCTAACTGTTCGACAAATGTCCTAAGCAAACTGGGAACATCCATCAGACTCAAGAAGGTTATAGAAGATGAGGAAGTTACCACCGAAGTCGCGAGTACAGATGTGATGGCGACTGAAGAAACTGGCAAAGATGTGACTGTCGGCCCCAAAACTCCTAGAGTAGAGGGACTCGAAGGGAGAGCAATGAAGGCCTCTGCCGACAGTGAATCGGGAATGCTCGTCTAATGAGCAGGATAGAGAGAAATCACAAGTGGTGCTAATCTCGCAGGAGGAGGGGTTGCTACCAGAGAAATAGCTGCTGCTTGTTGATCAGGAAAAGGAATGATAGCCGCCGGTTGATCGGGTGGAAGAGTTGCCTCTCTGGTTAGAGATCCTACACAATGAAAACCATTAGAAATACAAAAGAGAAGTGCAGAAGAAACTTAAAATGGTAACATTTACCTTGAGGGGAATGGAGGTGTAAGATGATACTTTACCGGGGGACGACACCGGAGGTTCACCCCAAAAGTCATCATCTTCAGAAGTTCCATAGGATACCTTCTTAGAAGACCTCCCTGGACTTTCGGTGGTAAGCGAATTAGATAGTAATCCAGTTGTTGGACTAACTCCTGAAGCCTCCGGCATAGGCATTAACGCTGAAGAGGAGAGAGATCCACCAGCCTTCTCAACTTCAGCTCTGGTGGAACCCTCTGCAGGTAGCCGAGCACTGGAAACCGCTACGGAAGCAGATTTTGCATCCCCCTCTACAGACTCATCACAGCCTTCCTCATCAATGGGGTGACAAGAGGAAGCCCCACCTGCCAATGCAGGCCCGTTGAATGAAGCCCAACTTGATGGGAGAGGCCCGCCACAAATGATTCCTATGCTTCCTCTTCTAAGGTAGAAACATCAGGTGTAGACCTGAAAGCACTCTCCATAAGTTTTATTCCTTGTTCAGCTTAGGAGGTCAGGGATGTAGGCATCGAAAATTGTCGATGAACCCAAATATGATTTAATCATGAGAAGATTGAAGAACGACATTATCAAAACCCTAAAGAAATTAACCACAGGGGTAAAACTGGCAACATGCACATGCAAGACATTTATTGTGTCTCAGCCATGTCCGAGGCACTTGTTGTGTCTCGATCGTTGGCGATACACTTATTGTGTCTCGCCACTGAGTGAGAAACTTTTGTGTGTCTCGGCCGTTGGCAAGACACTTATTGTGTCTCTCCATTGCCGAGACACTTATTGTGTCTCGGCCATTGGCGAGACACCAAAGATATCTGAAGCATTTGTCACTTGTTTTATTGTTATTGTAGGACCCATATGACTTTTTCAACACGTGGGGACGTTCATTTACATTAGTGAGCGGTTACACCCTTAAAAGACGCCCACTAAGTGCATAAATGGCGCATTAAACGTGCCTTTAAAGTAGGAGGAGCAGTTACAACAGCCTAGAATGAAGACCCTTCAACCGAGACAGTACAAACTGTCTCGCCAATGTACGAGACAGCTTTGATGCTCAGACACTGAAAAGTGTCTCGCCCACATACAATTTCAGCATGTCATAACTTATGTTCTTTTCAGCGGTTACACCTCCCAGAGGCTATAAATAGTCCCCTATGCCCATTGGAGAGGGGGATCCTGAATTTTGGAGATTTGAGAGAGCTAGAGCTAGAATTTGGAGAGTTAATTCTTGACTTCAGTAGATCAGAAAGAAAGTTCAGGAGTATTCCATTTGAAGAATCCTCGAGTTTAAGCTTTGCTTTAAATCTTGGGAAGAGTAGATATCTTACTTAGCTAAGATAATTGCTTAAGTTCTTGTTTCCTTAGCGAAACATCAACTCAACTTTGCTAATTCAGCGATCGTTGCTTGGTGGTCCATGGACGACACGTCCCTGGCATAAGCAAAGTACCCACAAAAGTAGGAGTTTGTTACGTAGCAATTTCTGTTTGAGTTTTGTACGAGAGTGAGAATATATTCTTTGTATTAGAGAGAATTACACGTGTAATCTTTCAACTGTATTCATTTTAAAACATTTTGAAATGGAAACTACAAAGAATCTTGTTCTCGGTGAAACACGATGGCGACCATAGTGAAAGCCAAAAGTCTCAACGTTGAGGCTATTGTGTCGCAGCCAATCAATGATCAAGCCCAACTTATGGTCGACTGACTCGATTATGTCTTCGGTCAGGCCAAGTTTGAAGAGTACCTTTCTTCCTCTTCATCCAGATCCTCCTCATCCCGCAAGCATCGGGGGATTGCATCTCCAAGGAGGGAGGTCCGACTCATCACTAAGGGTGATGAATCTCACCCACTCGTGACGGAGGTTTCCCCTCGCAACAACACCCCGGCAAATTACAAAGCTAAAAGCTCTGCACATAATGGCTCTGTTAAAGAGTCGTCTCTCAAGATCTCCACAACTCTATTGAAGAGGGCTCGTCAGAGATAGCGTCAGAAGATGGCCCACCAGTTTGCAAAGGCCATGGAGTTAACAAACAGAGTTCATTACTACACGAACTTGCGTACCCAGAGGCATCAAGAAATACCCGCACCTCAGCTCCAGAACTCCGGCACTCCCATCGAAGAGGAGTGGATTCCCGTCAAGAGGACCCATCTGACGAGGAAATAACGTGCCCAAAAGCACCGTGCACGTGTCACTCATGCACGTGCTATTGTTTGCAAGGCACAAGAATTGAAATCAACTACAGGATCACGTCAAAGCTGCAAAGTTTAGATACTGAAAACAGCGCAAAATTCAACATAGAAGCTGGCCCAAGGCTCTGCCTTAGGCCGAGACACTCACAACTGTCTTGGCCATAGAGCCTTTGGCCGAGACACTTCCAACTGTCTAGGCCAAAGGGGCTTCAACCGAGACAGTCATAACTGTCTCACCCAAAGAAATGGCAGCCCAGACACTTCTGACTATCCAGACCAAGGGAATTCTCCTCGGTTGCATCCATCTGCTGCTCCTGTGGCTAAACCTACAACTTCGGTGCTAAATCGCCTTGGCAAAGCACCAGTGAAGGAAAGCTTGGGACAACAAACTGGTGGTCATGCCCAGCATCCAACAGGTGTTCCTATCGAGTCTCATTTGAGTATCCCTCAGGGGGTCCGCGAGTCTACTGAGGGGAAGCATGTAATTCGCAGGGTCACAAGAGATGACTGTACAATGTTGATTCATGCAAGGACAACTTCAGTTGACAAACAATCAAAGGTGCCTCCTAGTGAGTGTGCCAGGTCAAACAGTCAACGTCCCCAAAAGAAGATGAGCTTTTCAACTAAAGACAACGTTGCACTTGGGGGTGGAAGTACATTCTATGGCGAGCCACACCAACAAACAGTATGGTGTTCTAATCGCCCGCACCGTCAGACTGGGGATGGCGACACACGGAAGAGGACAATTGATGAATTAGATTGTTCTTGCTCGTGTACCTGACTGATCAAGACATTACTATCAGGATGTAATTGCTCCAAGTCAGAAGCTCATCTGCAAAGAGCTACAGGATTTGAAAGACTTTCCTTGCCAAGGGCGGAAGAATCAAAGCTAAGGCCAAGATGCTTGTGAAGAAGGAAATCTGTTATCCAACAAGATGAATTCCCTAAAGTTACTATCAACAGGGTAAATAAAGGGAAAGGAACGGCCGCGACAGATTCAGATCCCGACTTTACTCCTGAAGGAAAGGTTGGTGCCCAAATTTCCCTGAGACTGTCTCGACTACAACTCAGGGCTACAAGACGCCGGGATTATAGAAGGATGCATGAAGGGAATTCATCTGAGGACGAGAACTCCGATGCCTACTCAGCAATAGCGTCAGATGGCACAGTGTCAAGAGTGGGCCAGGCTAGAGAAGCTTATACAATTACTCCTGAAATGTTGGCTCAAATGTTACAAAAAGCCTTAGCTAAGCAAAAAGAAGAGCTTAGGGCTGAAATGAAAATAGAGATGAAATTAGCCATGCAGCAGATGAGGGAGCTACAGCGCTGGAAAGCTGCACAACCTGAGTCTAGTCAACAAGGTAGACCCAATCACCAGGTCACCCATAATATAGAAGAAAGCGACACGGAAGTGGATCAAACCATCATCGATGGCCTACCTCCTAAGCAAGGAGAGGATGAAAGTAGAAAAATGAAAGAGCTTGAAGGCAAAATCAATGCTCTGCTATCCACTCAAGAGGTCAAAAAGACAGGCATCCCATGCCCGTATTCGAGAGAGTGGGATTTAATTCCATACCCACCAAAGTTTAGCTTAATAAACTTCACACCGTTTGATGGAAAAGGATCACCCACGCAACATTTAATTTACTTCAAATCTCATCTTGGCGTGATCTAGGGAAACGAGCCCTTGATGGTTCGGTCATTCGTAGGTACCCTTCGCGGGGTCGCCTTTGATTGGTATCGAAGAATCAAGGCTGGGAGTATCAATTCCTAGGACGATATGGAGAGTTCCTTCCTTAATAACTTCTTTGATGATGACACTGAAGTTTCGATTAGACCACTCTTAGATGAGAAGTAGAAAAACAGAGAATCAATTGATACTTTCATCAAACGCTTCCGTAACAAAGCTATGAACTGCAAGGATCCAGTCACTGAAGAGTTTATACTGCAGACATGTCACAACAACCTTTCTCTAGATTTGTTGGAAGCCATGTGGAATGTAGCACCAACCACATGGAAAGACCTGAAGCTTCGAGGAGAACAAGTTGAAAGATTCCTCAAGCGAAAGAAGACTAAGAGAGGCCAACCAACAATAGGCCCCTCAAAATCAAATTTTGTGCCCTATGGCAGAGGAAAGGCGCCAGCCACTGCTGTTAATGCTAATCAGACATTCCAACAACAACGTCAACAATCATCGCAATAGCCGCAACCACAATTGAGATTTCAACAAAAATCTCAAGAGGTGCAGAAGACTCCAGATGCAAGATTTCAGAGAGCTTATACCTTCAAGGAGGAAGAAGTTCCAGTCATCTTCAAATATCTTCTAGATAATAACAAAATCAAGTTGGCTCCAATCACAAATCAGGAGGAAGCTAATAAAGTCTCAGATCCTAAATATTGCTTGTACCACAGGAGGATCCATCACCCGACTAAGAATTGCTTTGTCCTTAAATACAAGATTCACACTTTGATTGATGCTGGCATCATAACAGCAAAGAAAGAAAAGAAAATCGGTTCAAATATGGTGGCTAATAACTTTGGGTCCATGCCACCTATGATGTACCAACAGAAGATTATCCCAGAAGTGGAGGTCAAGACTGTCAATGATGATCCACATGGTCAACGTCAAAAGGGATTAGTTCCACATACGGCCCCTAATGGCAAAGCACTCTGGATTCATCCAGACCTCCTCCAAGATGAGTAGTGGACTAGATCTTCCTCAGTACAGAAATCTAAGCGAAAAGGCAAGTCTTGTAGTCATGTCTCGGCAACTCTAGAAGAAGGCGATGAGAAGATTCCCACCCTCTCGTCATCAAAAAATGAACAGGAAGTTCTTGCAATCGAAGAAGAGCCAGTTTATGCTACCAGAAGCAGGCATTAGTATGGATACAGGTACTCTAAGGATTCCAATCTAAATGCTAAAATACTGACGAATCTAGGAATGGCGATAACTCCTCCTATACATGCTGAAAAATCGCAGCAGCAGGCAGTCACTAAGGAGGATGCGGCTAAATTGAAAGGGAAACAACCCCAACGTCAAGAGATTCAAGTCTCGAAGTAGTCTCGATTCAATCAACCGATTGGAAGAGATAAACTTAGAAGTTCGAATACTCAATATCGCTTTGACGTCATGGCTCAACTAGCTAATATCCCGGCAAGGATAACACTTTATAAGTTGCTGCACCTCTCTAAGAAGACAAGTGAGGCTTTACAGGAAGCACTAGCTGATTTAGAAGCCTTCATCACCCAAGTCAAACAGGATCCTGAAAAGCCTAAACATTGCAACTTGGTGGCCAAGCATTTACCTTGCATTACGTTTACCCGAGATGATATGCAAGTGAGAAATTCAAAGCATGATAGGCCTTTGTATTTTACTGGATACATTAGCTCGACTACTGTCAACAGAATTCAAGTTGACCCAGGGTCTACAATTAGCATTATACCACTCCGACTGATGTATCATCTCGGAATTCCGTCTAGCAAGTTGGCTTCTATAGGCACTATTATCTACGAATTCAATACTAGCAGTTCCAGACCTTTGTGCAAAATCCGAGTAAAATGCCAGCTCAGAGATCTCAAATCCAAAGTCACATGCTATGTTATCGACGCAGAGACTTCGTACAATCTACTATTGGGTCGACCGTGGATCCATAGTAATGTTATAGTCTCGTCTACATTACATCAGTGCTTGAAGTATGTGGGCGCAGATAATGTTGTTAAGACGATGGTCATGGACAAGCAGCCACTCAAGGGGTTGGAGAATTATTTTACCAATTCCCTTCTATATGGTGCTGAATCCGATACTGAACCATCAGCCCAGGACACGGACATCAGAAATGAAGTTGATACTGAAACCGGGCTCAGTTACGATGAAAACTTTGTATTTAATGACATTGAGCCTTTTGTAATCGATCTTGACGGAGCTGAATCTTCAGGAGAAAGTTGTAACTGGCAACTTGCCGAAGAACATATAATAAATGACGATTTAGAGTATGTACCTGGTATTGATAATGTAATGCAAGGACTGTATAAAGACTACGATGTACATGTGCCGCTCCCATCGGGCAGCCAAATGAAGAAATGCCTTCAAAACCCATGAGGTCAACGCTACGTCACATAAGTAGATATGGCAATTGTACTTCAATGGAGCTTCTCGAGCTACCAATGCAGCAAGTATCCTTGGATGTTCTAAGATTTCTTCCGAAGTTAGAGTTGTCTTAGTTTCTCCAGGGAAGCATGTAATACCTCAAGTTAAATGAGCCGTGTTCTAATAATGTAGCCGAATACAATGCACTGCTTATTGGACTCAGTTTCACCAAAGAGTTGGGTGTTGAATATCTCGAAGCCTTTGGGGATTCTCAACTCATAATCAATCAGATCCGAGGGTACTACGAAGTTAGGAATCTAGACCTAATCCCGTATTATGAGGCGGCAATAGAGATGGTGGAATTGTTTGAAAGTTTCTTCATCGAATATATACCACGTCTCCAGAACACCTATGCAGATGCATTAGTAGCATTAGTTGTTTCGGTGGCACAACCCTTAGAAATAGAACAGTTGATTACCGTGAGGACACATTAACTTTTTATATCAGAATGCACTTTGGACATCAAAGAAACGCATGCCACTTTAACCAGGCTCGAACCTCGAGATTGGCGTTTTCCCATTATAGATTATGTCTTATATGGTATCTTACTAGAAGATGTAAGAGAAAGGGAATCAGTCTGGAGAAGAGCACCGAGATTCTACTATAACACCACAACTCAAACACTCTATCATCGCATGTATGATGGGTTGCTACTTCGATGCCTTTCAACTAAGGAGGCAAAAGAAGCCCTCAAAGAAGCACATGATAGGACTTGTGGCGCACATCAACCAGGTCCTAAATTAGGAGATCGGCCAAGGAGATTGGGCTATTATTGGCCGACCATAATTAAAGATGCGATTGCATACACAAGACGGTGTCATGCATGTTAAATACATGCCAACTACATGCATCAGCCACCAGAGTACCTGCATCCGTCTACCACTTACTGGCCATTTGAAACTTGGGGTATAGACATAGTAGGGCCTATCTTCCCCTCATCAGCAAAAGGTGACCACTTTATTTTAGCAATCACGGACTATTTCTCCAAATGGGCTGAGGCAATCCTGCTCAGAGAAGTCAAGACGAGTCATTAAATTCAATAAACACCATATCATTTATCGATACGGTGTCCCAAGGTGAATCGTGCACGACAACGGTCCCCAATTTGTCAGCAACGTCTTTGTCAAATTCTGCAACAAGTTCAGAATTCAAGATGTTTCATCTACGGCTTATAATCCTACTGCAAATAGATTAGCAGAGGCGTTTAACAAGACAATCATTAAAATCTTGTCAAAACTCGTGAAGACCAATAAACGAGATTGGGACGATAAGCTTGGCGAAGCCCCTTGGGTGTACCGCACTATTGCCCAGACACCAACCGGATTCAACCCGTATTCCTTAGTGTATGGATGCGAAGCTGTACTCCCATTGGAAATACAAATTCCTTCCCTACATATTGCACTTGCAACAGGGATGACAGATGATGAACAACATCAGAAGCATCTTAAAGAGCTCGAGATGTTAGATGAAACTTACTTGGAATCTCAATAACAAATTGAGTTATACCAGGCCAGAATTTCTAAGGCTTTCAACAAAAAGGTCTGACATCAGGTCTTCAAGGAGGGAGACTTGGTACTCGCCGTCCGGCGACTAATGATTCTTAACACCAAAAAGAAAGGTAAATTCCAGCCCAAATGGGAAGGACCGTTTATAATTGATACGGTCTACTCAAATGGAGCACATCACTTGATCACTCAAAACGGTGATAAGATGATGATGCCAATTAATGGGAAGTTCCTAAAGAAATACAATCCTTAGTATGCTCAGGATAACCTATTTTACAATGAAGAAACTAGATCTATCATATCCCGATAGCTAAGAAATACCCTTCACAAATGTTGTATGATCAGACTTTTGAATAGACATGATCTCCAAACTCCCACTTAGTCAAACCTTCAAATAGTTAAGACCAAAAATTAAAATTTCTTTATCAAACTCCCATTTGGCCAGACCTGCAATAGTTAAGGCCAATAACAATATCAAAATCTCTTCTCAATTCTTCTCGCGAATGAGCAACGGGTTCGTCTTCGCCCCAAGAGAAGACAAATTTGAAGACTTGGTTCCTACAAATTTCACCTTTTACTTGCATAAAGTTAAAAGGTCCCTTTTTAGTCAAAGCCACGTGGCCTGACTCTAATGTGATTCTCGAAGTGGAGATCCCACTTTGAGTCTCCCTATAGATTCCCCAACACACGTGCGTCCAAAATCTTTTGATTCTCAGTTCACTTGAACAAAGGGTTCTCAATTGAAGCAGGAGATAAGAAAATACCTTCTTCTTCTTCTTCAATACAACGGGTTTGTCTTTGCCCCAAGAGAAGACACAACAAGTTTGTCTTTGCCCCAAAAGAAGACAATAATTTTAAAAGTCTATATATTCAATATCATAGCAAACAAAGTCTATGTATTCAATACATAGCCAGTCTCATTACTGACTTAATGATTTGTTAAATCTATGC
>JBAKGM010055769.1:0-15647 GCA_037177215.1 Asparagus racemosus
ATTATTAGTGTCCTGCAGGTGTGAAATAGCCTGGACCCTCTCGGTTGTTTCGGTCGATGGTTCGTCGGTCACGAATCTACCTTCACGAGTCTGGTTTGGGGATTGATAAGTGATTTTTTCAATGCCTACAACATCGAGAACGAGCCTCGACGGGAACCCCTGCCAGCAGTAAAAAGTTCATTAAATTGAAGCCCTACAATTAACAAAAGGGAGAAAGCCATACCTTCGGCAGAGAGGAACAAACCTCAACATCTTCCGGAATTGTAGACTCGGGCAACACGTCACCAGGAAGATAGTCATCTCGGGGCGTACCATGTATCAAGTCATCCATGGGGGTGACCACAAGCAGACCAGGGCGGCATCAGACTAGCCCTAAATCAGGCCCCAATTGATTTCTTCTCTCTCCCACTTATCTGAGAGACCCTAGAAACTTATTCAGCGGGATTATCACCTCACAAAGGTCACTTTGCATCCGGCTCAACTATTTCAAGTTTCGGGAATACTCCAACAAGGTTCACGAGTATAAACTGCTTCCTATTTCAGTCGAGAAGTTCTAAGAAAATATTTTTATTTTAAGGATAACTCGCCCTACTTCAAAAGGGTATATGAGTATAAACCATTTCCTATTTCGTCGAGAAGTTCCTGGAGATTATTTTCTTGAAATATTCTTAAGGATAACTCGATGAACCCCGAAGGATCGCCGAGAGTATACAAGCACGGATTGGTTCTCCCAGCCCTGAAAGTTCGAAAAAAGCGTAAATTGTGATGACGCCAGTCAACGCGTCGTCGCCAATGAATTCGCCGATCAACAGTTGGATTCCGAACAAATTTTGACACCAGTCAGCGCGTTGCAACAAAGAATTCCCTGATTAATAGAGGAGTCTCAGAAAAAGTTTGATGGTTAGTTGAACGACAACTCACAGATATGAGTCAAAAATAAATGAACTCAATCACTAGATTTAGTTCAAGATTCTAACAACGGTCAGACAAAAAATGCAGCACTGTGATACTTTCGGCTATCCTACAAAGCACTGGAGAATCTGGAAGGATTGGAGGGATCAAATTCTGAAGTTTATCTTAGGTCCCATTACACCGACTGAAGGTTGGAGCCTATTATATCCAAAGTATTTCAGACTCCTCTAAAAAAGATCTAGACTGAAACACTTTGGAGAGGGTATCTGTAGGCGTTAAAAATTACCTATAAGTGCCCGAACGTGACTCGTGACGATGGATTGGCAATCAACGACCCATCCGACGATGTGACTAAGAACCGCTGACATTGTAAACGTGCTGCAAAATGCATAAAGCGAGTCGACGAACATATGAAGTGAGTCGGTGAGGCACGCAAGTCACTGAAGTGATGAATTGCAGAATAAATCCAATGGCGAAGCTTCAGATCAACAAATATTAACGAAACGGAATCAACCAGACTCAAACGTTGATGAGACAGAATTGACTGGACTCAAACATTGGTGGAATTGAGCCGATTGGACTCAGAATCAACAAGACAATCGATTGAATTTAGATTCGACGCAACCAGATAAACTGGGATCAGACAAAACACTAGGACAGGAACTAGTGTCTCGGCCAAGGCTGAGACACCATTTCTTGTCTCGGCCTAGACCGAGAAACCTGGTGTCTGGGCTGCCCAAAATGCAGATCTGACCCCCCCCCTCTTGCCTATAAATAGAGAGGGGGGTCTCAGTTGTCAGGGTTAGAGAATTTTCACAGATCTGAGCTCTTTTCATAAGCGAGAATTCAGATCCGACTTCCTGCACCCAAGATCCAGACGTCCCAACTCAGATCTACATACCCAGGAGAAGAGATTATGCAGATCTAGGTCAGAACTACAGATCCGCCCTTAAGCTTAAGCTTGGTCTTAATCCTAGGTCTCGTGCGTGATTTCGCTTGGTCGATTTCACCCACTCCAGTAATCATCTCCTTCGTGAGTTGATTCCCGTCCGTGGTTGTTTCCTTTGTGAAATAACCATCGTAGATCTATAGATCTCTTATCTGGATCTAATCACGTGGTGGTCCACAGATAGAAAAGAGTCCCCAACACAGGCAAAGATCCCACACAAGCGAGGATCTGATAAACGGATCCCGCGTTTGTTCACAAAAGGGTGATAAAGTTATACTCTTTTTTCGATTTTGCATTGTAAGCCTTATACAAAGGTGATTTTTGTTTGAATCTCGTTGTAAGCGACTGAAGTTTGTAACGAATTCATTTAATGGAAATTGAACCAACTTTCCCCGCGAACAAGTATGAGGTTGGCCAAAATGACTTTATACCCTACTATCAAGCGGCAATGAAGCTTGCTCAATCATTCAAAGGCTTCTACATTAGTTATGTAGCTCACGTTGAAAATACTCATGCGGATGCTTTGACATCCCTCGCAGCTACTCTTGCCTTAACTCCTAAGTCTACTAGGCGCATTACAGTGGCTAGCCATCAATTATGCTCTCAGAGCAAATCCTAAAGGCTAATAAAGTATATGTCATGCCAACTCACTCTGAGGCTAATGATTGGTATTTCCTAATCATTGATTACGTCTTGCACATAGTACTATTGGATAATCCAAAGTAAGCAATGTCCAGGCAAAGACGGGCTTCACGCTTCTTCTCTAATTTTGCTACGCAAACTTTGTATCTTCTGTTTGCTGCTCTGATGCTTATCACCAAGCAAAGGTCGAGAAGAACTCAAGAAAGCCCACAATGGTAAATGAGGATCTCATCAACCGGGTTCTAAGCTTCAGGACCGACTTAGTCATCTAGGCTATTACTAGCCAATGATGATCGTAATTGTAGTTACTTATGCCAAGGGGTGTCATGCATGTCAAGTCCATGCCAACTTCCTGCACCAACCTCCGACAAAGTTGCATCTGACCACTACCTCATGGCCATTCAAGACATGGGGGTATGGACATCATTGGGCCAATCAGCCCACCATCCGTTGAAGGCCATCACTTTATCCCGGCCATTACTGATTACTTCTCTAAATGGGCTGAAGCCATTCCCTTAAGAGAGGTTAAGACATCTAACATGGTCAGGTTCTTGAAACATCACGTTATTTACCGATTCAGCGTCCCTCAAAGGATTGTCCACGACAGCGGTCCACAATTCATCAGTCGACCGTTCTTCAGATTATACAACAAATTCAAAAATCAAGATGTGTCTTCTACGCCATATAACACGGTTGGCAATGGCCTAGCTGAAGCTTTCAACAAAACAATTATCAAACTCCTGAAAAAGTTTGTTTTCTCCAACAAACGAGATTAGGATGAGAAACTTGGAGAGTGTTTATGGGCTTATCGAACAACAGTTTGCACTCCTACTAGCTCCACGCCTTTTTCCTTGATCTACAGATGTAAAGCTATGATCCCTATAGAAATTCAGATGCCATCATTAAGAATTCCTCTTTCTAAGAAAATGATGACTGAAAAACACCATCAAAAGCATTTCCAAGAACTTGAGGCCCTAGATGAATCAAGACTTCAAGCTCATCAACGAATAGAGATCTACCCGTTATGGATCTCAAAATCCTTCAATAGGAGAGTCAGAAAATGATCCTTCAAAGAAGGCGACCAGGTCTTAGATGTTCGGCGATCCATGGTGACGACACACAAGACTAAGGGTAAATTCTAACCCAACTAGGAAGGTCCATTAGTAGTAGAGATAGTCTATTCAAATGGAGCACATCGCCTAATTGACCAAAATGGCAATAGGTCATGGTGCCAATCAACAGGAAATTTATCAAGAATTATTACTATTGATTTTGATTAACATCACTCTCCCCAAAGTGATATTGTTCATGTTCAAGTTTCTATCTCTGATCATGAGAATAAGTTCTCAACCTATATTATTGATCTTCTTGATCTAAAATCTAATCAAAATCCCAAGCGAGTCATCAAATTAACACCACACCTCTGCTTGACTCCAAATGCATTGCATCGTCATGTTAATAGTATACCTCTGAACGGTTTGCATATCAATGATTTTCCCTGTTAACATTACATTCCTGTCAGACCATTTCATCGACTAGTTAACATTGCACCTCTATCGGCATGTCCTTTTAGATTTGACCCGTTAACATTGCACCTCTATCAATCCACCTTTCTAAAAAATCGATTAGTTAACATTACGCTTCTGTCAATTTTCTACCATTAAATTAACATTACATTTTCAAATGGTAGTCGTCCTTTGGGCTCCTTCGAACCAGATCGGTTAACATTCCACCTCTATCGAAAGTTCTATTTAACATGTTAACATTACACCTCTGTCAAATACTATTATATTGTCATCTTAAATGTGGACGATTAAAATATATTTCATCTAGACTAATATTTAGTTTGGATCTAAGAAGTGAACGCCCATGGGCTAAACATTTCAAATGGGCCTAAACTCGCACCCACAACAAGCTGTAGCGAAGTTTTCTTAACAAAGCATGCAAACCTAGCCACGCAGCTCATCTCGACTCGACCCGACCAAGTCAAGAATGGGTCAACTCCCAAACAACATGTGAACTCTGCCACACAGGTTGACTCAACCCAACCAACTCAAGAACAAGTCGACTCCCAATTCACTCCAGGTTGAGTCAAAAGGCATCAATAGTCAGCCAAATTATGAGTCGAATTCTATACTAAATTCAAACTCTCAGACGATGTTCGCCAACCAACGATCTTTGCTCATAGCTACCCAAGTGGGCTACATTATCTACGATTCCAAAGAAGGCTCACCCACATTCAAGCGAGCCTCTCCTAAACGTCTTCAGTGAGCCTCGCCTAAACGTCTTTGGTGAGCTTCACTGAGTCAGTGAACCTCGCCAAACAGCCGTTTCAGAGCTATTTTCAAGGAGATAACCGCTATTCACTATCTCCTATTTTCAAGGAGATAACCGCTATTCACTCTCTCTTTTAGCCTATAAAAGAAGAAGGAGATTGTTCATTCGAGACACTTACACACGGATGGAATCAAGAGATCAATCCATATACACACATAAGGCGAGATCGTTAGCCTCGCACTTGTATTTCTCTCGTGCTTTGGTGCTAAGAGAAGGCTGAGTAATCTTTCATTCAACCAAGTCTTCATCAACAGCAAAAGACCCATTACCTTAGTCAGTCCGTCAATGGAGTACAAGATCGATGCTCCATCGGCACATAGAAAAGAACCCCAGAAAATATAAATTTTCCTTAGTTTCCTTATAAGTCTTCTAATTGTAATCTGTGTGATTGCAATACTAAAAGACCCGAAACATGATGACAACTTTGTTGGGGACTTCTTTCTTCTCTGATGAGAAAATCATGTCCCAGACCGACACTATGACCCTCGGGTCTTTTGCTAAATCGTCGGTCATTGAATTTGACCAAACAAAGTTCAAGGAATTTATTTTCTCGAACCAATCTTCATCAACAGTGATTGTAAGAAGTTGTCATAAAATTTACTGTAGTGCAAAACTTTGGTCTAAATTGACCCTCGCATGTGTAAAGGTGACCTTCGCCAAAGACAGATTAAGCTTAGCTGGAAGCCAAACAAACTTCACCCAGAGTGAAAAAACTTCAACCCTCATCTTGAGCGAAGGTCAAGATGGTATCATGTCTTTTGATTTCGGACCTTAGTCCACAACCCCTTTGGGGGTTCTATATAAAGTATCTCGCGATGGTCGCTATGCTTCCTCGATAAAAGCAAAGAGTAGGGGTAATCCCTCATCTAAATTCCCTCAAGGGGATAATATCACTAATGGTGATTTATCTAAACTTGCTAAACAAAAGTCTAGCCAATGTCATTGTAAGTGATGTTTGCAGGCCAAGGCTAAAAACAATGAAGTTGGCTCTAAAACGTGCCATCAATTTTGAATTACTAGTGATCTAAGAGAGTTCCTATCTCTGAAGAGAACTAGCCAATGTCAGCATTGTGAGACTCTCAGAGAAGGACTTATGACAATTTAGAAAAATTGCTAATGCAAAGCTATTCTTGAAAAGGATTTAGCTTTTAGTCATCTTAGTCACAGTTTTAAGCCTTTAAAGAATCGGACTAAAAAAAGAGATGCCACCTCTGAGAAATCTCAAAGAACTTAGAGGTCTACAAGGATGATTAGCCTACATCCACAGGTTCATCACTAACTTGTCTAGGAAATGTCAATCGTTTCAAAGGCAGACAAGAAAGGTGTTTTATTCATTTGGGATGATGCTTGTCAATAATCTTTTAATGAGATCAATGGTTATCTCATGAAGCCACCCGTTCTAGCTGCACTAATATTAGGTAAACCATTTCTAATTTATGTCAGGACAATGGATCACTCTCTCGGAGCACTTCTTACCCAGAACAATGATAATGGCCATGGGCAAGCCATTTACTACCTCAGCCGGACCATGATTGGTGCTGAGCATCGCTACAATCTAGTTGAAAAGGAATGTCTAGCATTGGTCTTGGCAATTCAGAAGATGCGACACTACCTCATTGGTCAATCTATCCACGTCATTTTAAAAGTTAATCCTCTATGGATACTCATGATGAAACCCAGATCGTTAAACTCCAGGTTCCCCAAATGAGTAATATTACTTTCATAATATGACATGACATTAGTGCCACATAAAGCAGTTAAAGGCCAAGCAATAGCTGACTTTTTAGTGGACCACCCCATCCCCAAATCTTCTAAACTCTATGAAGACATTCTAGATGAAGTGTTTAAGTCAAATATTACCTTGGACCACCAGAAATGGCAACTTCACTTTAACGGTGCGTCAAGATGCAACCACAAAGGAGCAATTGTTGTAGGAGTAGTAGTAGTGTTAATCGATCCCTATGGACATGTCCTTCCTCAGACCTACTCATTGACCAAGCCATGGTCCAATAATGTGATAGGGTATAATGCCCTTGTTATTGGCTTGCAACTTGCTCAAGACATGGGCATCAAATACCTTGAAGCCTATGGTGACTCTAAATTGATCTTTAACTAGATCAAAGGAGAATATGAGGTCCTCCACAATAACCTCATACCCCACCACGAAGTAGCCTTGAAGCTCGCTCATTTATTCAAAGGTTTCTACATCAGTTATGTAGCTCACATCGAAAACACTAGTGCGGATACTTTGGCATCCCATGCAACCACTCTTACCTTGACGCTAGGTGCATCACGGTGGCTAGCCAACAATTATGCTCCCTAGAGCAAATTCTAGAAGCTAACGAAGTGCATGTCATGCCAACTCCCTTCGAGACTAATGATTGGCTCTTCCCAATCATTGATTATGCCTTGCATGGAATATAATTTGATAATCAAAAGCAAGCAATCTCTATCAAAAGAAGGGCTTCATGCTTCTTCTATGATTCTGCTACATAGACTTTGTATTGTTGATCATTCGATGGGTTGTTGCTCTGATGCTTATCACCAAGTGAGGCTCAAGAAGCACTAAAAGAAGCTCACGATGGTACACGTGGAGCTCATCAACTAGGTCCCAAACTTCGGATCTGACTTTGTCTTCTAGGCTATTACTAGCTGATAATGATAGTAGATGCAGTGGCTTATGCTAAATGATGCCATGCGTGTCAAGTCCACGCTAATTTCTAAACTAACCTCTAGAAGCATTGCATTTGACTGTCGCCTCATGGCCATTCGTAACATGGGGTGTGGACATCATCGGGTCAATTAGCCCATTGTCCCTAAAGGCCATCGATTCATTTTGGCCATCACTGATTACTTCTCCAAATGTGGTCAATTTCCTGAAACATCACATGATTTATCAATTCGGCATCCCTAGATGAAAATCCATGAAAATGGTCTATAGTTCATCAGTCGACTGTTCTTTAAATTCTGCAATAAGTTTAGAATTCAAGATGTGGCTTCTACGCCATACAACCTAGCCACTAATGATCTAGTTGAAGCTTTCAATAAAACCATCATCAAACTTCTGTCGTCTAAAAAATGAGATTGGGATGAGACTCTCAAAAAGTATTTATTGGCTTACCGAACAACAGCCTACGCTCCTACTCGCTCCACGCCTTTTTTCTTGGTTTATAGATACGAAAATGTGATACCATTAGAAATTCAGATGTCATCGTTAAGAATTGCTCTTGCTGAGAAGATGACGATCGAAGAAAATTATCAAAAGCGTCTCTAAGAACTAGAGGCGCTAGATGAATTGAGACTCCAAGCTCAACAAGGAATCGAGATCTACCAGTCACGTATCTCGAGAGCCTTCAAAAGGAGAGTCAAAGAATGATCCTTCAAAGAAGGTGACCTGGTCTTAGCTGTTCATCGACCCATGGTCATAACACATAAGACTAAGGGTAAATTCTAACCCAAATAGGAAAGCCCATTTGTAGTATAGACAGTCTACTCAAATGAAGTATATCGTCTAATTGAACAACATGTCAATAGGCTCATGGTGCCAATCAATGGAAAGTTTCTCAAGAAATATTACCATTGATCTTGGCTAATATTATCTCCCCATAGAGATTTTGGTCACGTTTAAGTTTCCACCTCTGACCATGAGAATAAATTCTCAACCTACATTGTTGATCATTTTGATCTAAAAATCTAATAAAAATCCCTAATGGGTCATCACGTTAACAGTAAACCTCTGTTTGACTGTAAATGTCTCATCACCGTCATGTTAACATTATACCTCTGAATGGTTTCCACTCTGGTGATCTGATCTATTAACATTACACCTCTGTTAGACTATTTCATCGACTGAATAACATTTACACCTCTGTCAACTTATCTTTATGGACTTGACCAGTTAACATTACACCTATGTCAATCCGTCTATGCTAAAAATTAATTAGTTAACATTACCATCGATTTTCTACCATTAAGTTAACACTGCACTTCTAAATAGTAGTCGTCCTCTAGACTCCTTCAAAACTGACTAATTAATATTACACCTCTGTCGGTCATTTCATTTGGCATGTTAACATTACTCCTCTATCAAATACCATAATACCGTCATGTTAACATTACACTTCTGAATAGTATCAACTTGATCAAACTTGATATGTTAACATTACACCTCTAGTAGTTTGATTCTATCATTTTTCGCCCCAGCAAAGATGTCACTACGATACATTCATATTACACCTCTATCGTTTTCATATCATGGAAGATAAAAGTTCTTTTATTATTGGAAGAGCTACCCCATTGCAAATATTTCAAAGGGAATATAGATAAGAAGAGTGTATTTGTGCAATACATTCAGCTATCCTAGAATCCCTAACTTCATGAGCGTTCTTTTGGGCCCTTTCCCTCAAAGCCCTGGGATCAATGGGAGCAGCTTGGGTTCTAACAGCGGCCTTGTCATCTTAGCCTCAAGTTCTGCCACCCTGAGATACCACTTCTTAGCCAACTTGGTTGACTTAAGTTCAAGCTCCTCTTTTGACAGTTAAGCTACTTCCAACCACGCTTGAGCTGTAGCAATAGTCACCTTGGCCTCATTGATGATGGCTTCTTTCTCTAGAATGGCGTTCTGAAGCTCTGCTTGATTGCCATCAACCGGTTCAAGGCTATCATTCAACCCTAGATGCCTCATTTTGATCTGCTCTATTTCCTTGCGAGCAGATTCCTCAAGCTCATGATGCTTCACCGAGAGTTGACAGAATTCAAGTTCAGTAATGCCGTCAACGTCATCCACACGAAGGTGTTACATCTCTTGAAACTGTAGCGCAACCTCGTCGATCATCATCTTGAATAGTTCAGTATGTGCAGGACCTGCGACTAACATTAGAAGGCCAAGCTAATTCCTCAACAACGCAACAGTGTGAGTAGATAAGCCTTTCTGCATAGTCAAAGCAGATTCAATGCTTCAGTTGAATAGCTTCACTAAGCTCTCAATCAGGATCTAAATCTCAAACTCAATCAAATCATCAGAGTCAGAAGAGTGGGGGATTTGCACACAACTTAAAGGTTCCACTCTTGTAGAAACCATTAATGCATTTGTGGTTGAAGATGTCAACAGGACTTGCATTTGTTCGTTACCCGATAGGAAGTATGGAGCGAGCGTGGCGAAAATACTGAAAATATCTACTGTGGTAGAAGCCACAAACGTCACCTTGGTTGATAGAATGATAGTTCTCACAACCAGTGTTGTGGTCATTGGCACATCTGTAGGAACAACTTAAATACCTGTAGTTGTGACCTCTAGCTCATCCGATGCATATGCCGCTATGATCAGATCCTCATCAAATTGAGGCTCAGAACTCGATGGCGCTACCCTTCTGGATCCTACCAGAATTAGAGAAACTAATGTATTATCATCTTCATCAGATGGCTCGGGAATAACCAATCAATGCTGCGCTGCTGAAACAGGTGCAGTTGCGGGACTCACTGTCATATCGATAGTTGGATCAGACTCCAAGACACCAAAAGTACCATCAAAATCAGCCACAGGCTCAAACTCACCTAACAAGAAGAGATGTAGGTGCTGTGCCACCCATGGTCCCCAATCCGGGTTCTTCATTTGCTAAAGAGATAGACAAAGAGTCAATCATCGAAGTAAAGAAACTATCCAAGATCAATCAGAGAAAAAGTAAACCTGACATGTAAGAAGAACTGCCAACGTCGCCCCTAAAGCCCACTTCGTCAGGCTCAGTAAGATAAGAGTCAATGTCATGATCCACCTCCTCATCATCTAGATTCTCTTGATCGAGAAGAATGGGCTCTTTACTTCCTTATAAGAAGTGCATGTCAAGCAAATGCACTTTAGACGATTTGATAAAACGATATGAGTAAAACTCACTTGAGGGTGCAGCTCTAGGTTCCCATGTTTTAATCACAGGAGACTCTTCCTTGATCCTTGAAGAGCCTCTAGGTATAGGCTCAGGCTCCGAAGGCGCCAAACACTATTTCTTTGAAGGTTGTTGTGGGAGACAAGATTGCAATGGCCGCTTTCCCCTATTTCCCCTTCCTCTGCCAAGAGCTCCTTAGCAAACTGCAAATTCAGACGATTCCCATATGCTAACACTAATTGGCCTTTGAGGAGTAGGATGCTCACTCGGTGCCTCCCAATCTTCATCTTCTAGCACACCTTCCACCAGAAAATTACGAAGTCTGGGAGCCTTACTCTTCGAACCTTTCTTAGACAGCTCCCTATATCTCTAGTTGATCCATCGTAAGCCACTGTTGTTCACATGAAAGTCAGGATTGGGAACAATCACCCTGCAATACCACTTGCAGAACCCCTAACATCATATAACAATTGGGTATGTGATGAGGGAGTGAATTTGATCCTTGTAGCCTCGAAAGAAAAATGATACCAAGCAGGAGCACCGTCTACCAGGCTTCTGATGCACAACAATCCTAGATTCGAATTCTCGACGAAAAGCTGGTCATATTCAAATTGACAAGCAAATCAGCAATGCAAGTATGGCTCGATGTAATATTCAGTCCCGTTCAGCCTAGCAATGTGGTGACCTAGCCTGATATTGACAAACCAGTTGAAACACCCACTAGGTAGGCAAGTAAAACTTTTGCTACTTGTGCCATCTTCAAACTCATCCATGGGGCTTATACCATCAATCTCGAGAAAAAAATAGTAAAGGTGGTAATGATCTTTGTTCTGAAGAGCCTAACAAATCCCTACAAGGTATTTAACGATCCACTTTGAGCGTTCATACCTCTAAAGTAACGAGGCACCCTCTCAACTTGGTGCAGCAGTCGACATCAATGAGGAGTAGTGTGAAGTAAACCATATCTGATATTTATACAATAACTCCACTCTAGAATTTAGAACCTGATCTCTTGGACTATTATCTCCCGGCTTCAAGTATTCGGTAGCCAATTCTCTCAGTCTGTTGGACTATTATCTCCCTGCTTCAAGTATTCGGTAGCCAATTCTCTCAGTCTGTGATGTATACAACTAACCATTGCCAGAAGAAGGGCCAAGTTATACCCAACAGCGAGCAACACGATAGGGAATAACACCTTGTAGGCATTGAAAAATGCCTGTAAGTGCCCAAACGTGACTCGTGACGGTGGATTAGCAATCAACGAGCTATCCAACGATGCAACGGCTAACCATTGATGCCCTACGCAGAGTTTTCAGCGGTCCCGCTAGCCGATTAGGGTGCGGGGGGTCAAGGGGGCAGTGGCCTCCTTGCGGGTTTGGGGCAGCGCCCTAGAAAAAAAATTTCTCTAGACTTGCGGTGGACCATTGACGACATGGTTGGCGGGGTGTGCAAGTTAGCAAAGCGAACCAATTGCACTCTGACAACTCTGAGCCAAATCAGACTTGGATCGACGGAATCAGATTCAAACGTCAACGGGATCGATCCGATCGAATTCTAGAATCAATAGAACAATCAACTTAGTTTTGATTCGGTATAAATAGACAAACCAGCCCAAGGATACCCGAAAACAGAGCACGGCAGGTGAAACGCCTTGACCAAAGCCGAAACACTTCGGCCTTGGCCGAAGTGGCTCAGCCAAGGCCGAAGCATTTTAGCATTGGCCGAAGTGGTTCGGCCATTTGGCCAAGCTCACTCTCTCCCCCCCCCCCTCTTTTCCTATAAATAGGGAGAGGGGGGCTTCATTCAGGGGGTTGGAGATTTTTTGGAGGTTGGGAAATTTCTCAGAGATCCAGGACTTGTGAGAGCTCTTTTGCATAGATCCAAGTGCCGGTGAAGATCGAAAGTTCAGATCCACGTCCCGTGCAAGCAAGGAGTTCATTCCACGCCAGATCTACACTGCGAGGTAGAGACTCGAGTGCAAATCTACAACGATCTAGGTCAGATTTGTGGATCTACCCTCAAGGCTAAGCTTCGTCTTAGTCTCAAGGTCAGTGTGTGATTTCTCCTAGTAGATCTCACCCACTTCGGCGATCATCTCCTTCGTGAGATCGATCCCCATCAGTATTTTATTTCCTTCGTGAAATAAACACCCCAGATCCGTAGATCCAGTATCTAGATCTCTACTTAGATCGTAATTACGCGGTGGTCCACGGACAAAATAAGTCCCCATCACAGGCAAAGATACCCACGCAAGCGAGGATCTGATAAACGGATCCCGCTTTGTTCAATTGGGTCAAAAGTTATAATTTTTAATTTGATTTTTTCATTGTAAAGCCTTATAAAAAGGCTATCTTTTATTTGAATTTTGTTTCAGGTGATTGAAGTTTGTAATAGTTCAAAGCAATGAAAATTTCAGCAACTTTCCCCGCGAACAAGCTGGCGACCACAGTGGGAGCCACCGGACTCAGATTGGAGGTTGTCGTGCTGCAGCTATAGATTCTGATCCTGGTGGAGGAAGAGGTCGAGTTCGAATTCGACCAGTAAAAGTTTGAGGAGTACCTCTCCTCCTCCTCCAGATCTAATTCTCCCCGTCGATCCAGGAAGATCTCCGCTACAAGGAGAACCCGATGGGCCTCAGATACAGAGTTCCTCAATGGTGAATCCAACCCTGCTACTGCTGGTAGTGGTAAATTCCCCTCGGCGCTCGAAGCTCAAGTTCCCCCGGCGCCTGAGGTGACCGCCGATGACGCGCCCGCGCTCTCCAAACGAGCCTGTCAAAGGCGACGACAAAGCATGGCGCACAAATTCACCCAAGCCATGCAATCAACGGATGAGATCCACTACGAAGTGGATCTAAGATCCAGACTTATGCAGAGGCTTCACCCTCAGATCATCAATGGCCCCCCCAAGTCGTCAACCAACGAGTGGGTCCGTGTTAAGCAGAACCACTCCATGCTTCAGGAATGCATTCGGAAGCGTCGCGCACTCCTTGCGCAGGCACAAGCATTGGTGCAGCAAGCTCGTGAATTGAAGAAGAGGGAGGTGGCAAAGAAGCCACCGACACACCGCCAGGTTTAGAGGCCCAAATCTAACAGCACTCCAGCTTCGGCAGTCACGGCGTCCAAGCCCAAGACTGCCGATACTCCAATTCCTGTCCCGACACCTAAGCCAAAAGCTGCAGGCGCCCTAAGCTGAACTATTCTGGCACCAAGACCCAAGTCCAATGGCACCCCAACCAAAGTTGCCTCGGTGCCGAGGTCACCTCCGGTGGTGAAGTTGACTCCTGCTGCAGTTAACAAACTAGCGATCAAGGAACGCCTTGGTCCACTGAGGCAACCGCGGGTCACTCCTGGTGCAGAAGGTCGTACCCACCTCAACGAGGACCAAAAGGCACCTGCAGCTCTACCAACCAGACTAAAGATCCAGGTCCATGAGTCCGCTAAAACTTTACGCCCACACAGGCGAATGTCAAGGCAAGTCACTTTTGGTAACCTCGATGAACCAGTCTGCCCTCGGAAGAAGACGTTTTCGTCCGATGACGACGATGTTATACCCGAAGACTCCCGCCAGTGCACGATGGGTTGCTCCAGCATTCATGCCGATGAGTTGTACTATCGTGCTGGGGGTACGACGAAATCTCGCAAAAGGAGTTCTCTTGAAAGACCTGCATACTGCTGATTAAGGTAATATTGTCAGAATGTACCTGCCACAAATCAACACTGGAGAGGGTACTCGTCTTCGATAGACTGGGCAATGGCTTGCCAAAGCCTAGCCCCAGATGCTACCGCAAGAGAAGATCAGTGACTCGAGGCGACGAATTGCTAAGAGTTACCAATAATATGATGAGCAGAGGAACGTCGAATCACACTGGTCCCCGATCATCTGACCGGTTAACTCGGTTGCGTACTGAGCTAATTTGAGGCCCCCGTTATGACAAAATCTTGAAGGGACTACCGTCAGAAGATGAAGTGTCAGACGCTGCCTCAGCAATTGCTTTTGACAACACTATTTCCAGCGAGGGACAACCCCGAGAAGCGTTCATGATCAGTGCTGAATAGGTGACCAAGATGCTCGAAGAAGCAATGGCCAAGCAGAACGAGAACTTTAAGTTCGAGATAAAGATGGCCATGCAGTAGATGTGAGAAATGCATGACCAACAAATCCAAGCACTAATGAACCGTCAGGGTGAAACCAGTCGTCGCAACATCAATTAGATTGACAGCGACACTGACGGAGGAGAAGACCATGGTGCTGCACAGCCCCCTGAAGAATAAAACACTGGAGTTAGCCAGGAGAATGCCAGTGGCAACGTCGTCCCAGAAAATGAGAAATTAGAGATCTCGAGAGTAAGATCAACACATTGATCTCTGCTCAAGAAATCAAAAAGACGGGAATACCGTGTCCATACCCTAGGGAGTGGGAGTCGATCCTGTATCCGTGAAAATTCAGCTTGGTCAACTTCACGCCGTTCGACGGAAAGGGGTCCCCCACTCAGCACCTTATTTACTTCAAGTCTCACTTGGGGTGATTTCTAGAAACGAGCCCCTGATGGTTCTGTCATTCATTGGCAGCCTTCGCGGAGCTGCCTTCGACTGGTACTGTCGTCTCAAACCGGGCAGCGTTACCAGCTGGGATGATATGGAGTCCATATTTCTCTCTAACTTCTTTGATGACGACACCGAGATATCCATCAGGACATTGCTCGATGAGAAGCAAAAGGATAGAGAAACGATGGATACGTTCATCAAGCGGTTCCGGGACAAGGTGATGAACTGCTAGGATCCGATAACTGAGGAATTTATCCTCCAAACCTGCCACAACAACCTGTCGTTGGATGTGCTAGAAGTGATAGGAACGGCGCCATCCAAGACTTGGAAGGATTTAAAGCTGCATGGGGAGCAGGCCGAGCGATTCCTTAAGAGGAAAAA
>JBAKGM010055868.1:0-15637 GCA_037177215.1 Asparagus racemosus
TCTAACTTGTATTCTCTCTTTCTATTAGTAAAATTTCCTCCTTCTTGCCCCGTGGACGTAGGCAACTTGCCGATCCATGTAAATCTCGTGTTTTTACTGCTTTATTGTGTTCTTCCCTAGTTTGTTTACTTGTTTGTCGTAGTTTCTCGGATATACGCTACCGGCGTTTGCCCAACAATACACGACTCCAATGCAAGACTTCTAGCCAAGAAATTAGGTAAGACAAAACCCTATTCCACTGCATAATATGCTCCCAAACTGAAATAGAGTAGGAACAATAAAAATATATATATGCTTACTTGATGCCTCCTGCTGTAAACAAAGACAACAGCTATTAGTTTCCATAATCCCCATGTACAGAAGACGATCCTGCGCAAGAAGTCTTTTCCTTGCAGCTAACCATTCAATGAAACTATGCTTAGGCACGGACAAAGGACTCCAAATGAATGAAGACCAATCAACTTCCATGTTTAAATCACACAGCAAATAATAAGCATAAGAGAATTTAAACTTGTTTCCAATTAAACACAGAGAAAGCTTATGCGTAGAGGCATCAATAGACCGCCATCTTTGAAGAAGAAAATCTCTTACTTTTAAAGCTTCTTTTCACTGTCATGAGCCTGCAGATTTGGCTTTGACATGCCAAATATCACATTGCTTAAGATAAGCTGCATGGACTCATTTTATCCATAAGACATCCTTCCTTATTTGGATCTCCCAAATAAGCTTAGAGATGGAAGCAAGATTCCAACCTTCTGCATGACAAATGCGAAGACCACCAGAAACTTTAGAACAACAAATATCGTGCCAAGCAACTAGTGGTGTCTTATAGTTAGTATCACCATCCCAAAGAAACCTCCTTCAGATTTGGCCCACACTCCAAAAGACAGATTTGGAATGAGAAAGCCATTAATTAGTCCAAAAATCTTGAATACCGAAACGAACAGGCTTAATCAAAGCTATTCTTGTAGCGTACGAAAGCTTCCTATTTTGCCAACTTGAAATTTTAGACAGAAGCTTATCAACCAAAGGCTGACAACGAAGCTTGCTAAGTTTACCACTGACAAGAGGTATTCCCAATTATTTAGTCAGGAAAAGATGCTTCAACAAAACCAAACTCCTCTAGAACACTCTGTTTGACAGTATCATCCACCCCTCCAAAGTAAATACTGCTTTTGGAATTATTAGTAGAGATGCTAGGGACATTTGAAAAATGAGTAATCCCCTCATTCAAACACCTTGCAGTGGACAAGTTTCTCTTAGCAAACAGGAGGAGGTCATCAGCAAAAAGAATGCGACAGATTTTCAGCTTCGCACACATTGGATGGAGTTTAAATCTCTTATCTAAGCACATTCTCTTAAGCCATCTAGAGAAATATTCCTTGCATAAAACATACAAATAAGGAGAAATAGGATCCCCTTGTCTAAGCCCTCTCTCGCCTTGAAAATAAACATGAAGCTCTCCATTGAAGAAAATAGAAATTTGACATTGAGACCCCCAACATAATCCATTTTATAAACTGAAGAGGAAAATGGAGCCCAATTAAGACTTGTTCCAAGAAAGACCATTTAACCGAGTCAAATGCTTTTTTAATATCAACTTTAAGCGATTTCCTTTTGTAATGCTTTAGGAGATCATGAGCAAGCAAAATATAACTGGCTAAGGATTTCCCTTTCACAAAAGTAGTTTGGACATCGTAGAAAATGTGAGGCATTCTCTTTTGCATTCAAGTATCAAAGTTTTGGATATGATCTTATGAGAGAAATTAACACATGATTTTGGTCTGAAATCACTCACCAGTATAGGATTGCCGACCTTAGGGATCAAGGTAATAGTAGTAAAATTCTACTGCCCCAGAACCGTATTGCTATGAAAGAACTCCAAAATAGCTGAGCAAAAATCCTCATCAACAATAGATCAAGAGCTTTCAAAGAAACTTGATGAATAACTATCAGGACCAAGGGCTTTAAGGTCAGAAACAGAGAAAGCAGCCTTAGTAATGTCCTCATTAGTAACTGGCATCAAAAGATCATTTTGCTTCTCAGCAGTTAAGAGTATTACCAAACCTCCAAACATCATCATCAAGAGGAGGAACATCAGAGGAAGTGCCAAGCAGAGATTGATAATCGGCAAGGATTTCATCAGCTATGGCAGAAGGCTGAACAAGTTTTTCTCCGACAGTATTGTATAAAGCAAGTATTGAATTATGTTGATATCTGCTCGTCAAGGACTGATGGAAATAAAAGGTATTTAAGCCAATCAATTTTACCCTTCTGATGACAAAAGAGAGATTCAGCAGCTACTAATTTGCTATTTAGTAGTAAATATTTTCTTCTGAACCAAAGCATAATTAAGCTTGTCTGCTAAAGTGGAGCCGAGCAACATCGAGATTAGCTTTACACTCACGCACCTGATTGGAAATACTAGAGAAATACTTCTTGTTCATGGAAGAAAGAGCAGCCTTTAGTGTCTTAAGCTTTTGAGATAACACAAACATTTTACAAATAGAGACATGAGAACTCCAAGAAGATCTGACTAGGGGAAGAAAATCATCATGTTGAGCCCACATCTTGAAAAATCTAAAAGGCTTCTTGCTCAAAGTAGAATTGGAATTCATAATGGAAATAACTCCAGGAGAATGATCAGAGATATTGGAAGGAATAAAGTCAACATAGCTAGAAGCACCATTTATGACTGACAAACACCTTATCAATCCTTGACCAGGCCCTCTCATGAACATCTTGCTTATTGGTCCAAGTAAACCAATACCCCATGGACTTCAGTTGAATAAGGCTATTAGCTGCAATACAGTCTTTAAAACCCTTAGTATCATGATCAGTGACATGGGAACCTTGAAAATTTTCATCCTGGTTCAAAACATTATTGAAATCCCCACAAACACGCCAAGAGGTATCAAAAACACTAATTCTAGTGAGAGAATCCCACAAGATATGTTTGTATTCCAGTCTATTATTGGCATAAATGGCAGTTAAGTAGGAAAAGAAGAACAATTCATAGTGTCAATATGACAATGGATATACTGATAAGACATATATAGATAGAGTCTGAACAGTAAAGAACGAAGGGTCCCAAAGAACCCAAATCCTACCATTATAGGCATGAGGATAGTTATTAATCCACTCCCAATTAGGAACATTTCCTAAAATAGCTAATGACTTATTATCTTTAACCCTAGCCTCTACTAAGGTCAAAATTTGAAGATGTAAGTGTTAAGGAATATTATAGTTAAGGAATATTATAGAGATCTATTAGATTAGAAATAATATATTAGGATTATGTGATTGAGAGATATTAAGGATGTGATTGGATATGATTTGATATCATACCTATTTTGTAATCCTCCTAACCTCTATTTAAGAGAGGTTAGGGTTAGATGAATAATATCTCTTCACACTATCTATTTATCAACATGATATGAGAGCCTCCCCTAAACCTAAACCTAAACCTAACCCTAAATGTATCTTCTTCCTCCTAGACCTAACCCTAACCCTACCTTTGTCGCTAGAGCCGAACGAGACTCGTCGTCATCATCTTCAACCCTCACCGTTTGGTCTTCTCTAGCACCAACACTGTCATCCTCGTCGTCTTCTCCAACGCTGTCGCTGTTGCCATCTCGTCGTTATCATCAACCCTCACCGCCTACATCGTTGTTTTGTCGTCGCAACTTCGCTCCGATGTCATCGTCAATCCTCGTCGCCCCGATATCGTCATCAACTTCCCAGATCCGATTTCTTCAGATTTTTACTAATTAGGTATATATATTAATTTCTTTTATAAAAAAAATCTATGATGTGTTGGAACTTACTTCTATTTGATTACATATTTTCTTTGTGGGGTTTGATATTTTGGTTTCATTTGGAGATTTGTGGCGAGTATTTTTTTTTTTGGGATTTGTTTGGGTGTGTATTTGGAGACAGTTTCTTTGTAGTTATGGCCGGTTTAGGAGATATCAAAATCACATCAAATGTTCAGGAAGTGGTTTCCTCAAAACTTACTGATCGTAAGTTAGATAGAAATAATTACATACAATGAAAAAGTATTATAGAGATGAGCTTGAAGGGTAGGAGAAAAAGGCACTATATTATCCATGATCCACCAAATCCGCTCACGGAAGAATGGGAGGGAGATGACGCCATCATCTATACCCAGATACTTAGTGCCATGGAGCCGAGTATTCAAGATATGGTTCTTCACACTAAGACTACGAAGAAGCTATGGGACTATCTAGCTATCATCTACTCTGGAAAGGGCAATCTCTCTTGAGCCTATGATATCCATCAGGAGATGACCCGCCTCCAGAAAGGTGATCGAACTTGAAAAGACTACTATTCTGAGTTTTGACAAATGCACGAGGAGTGGAATACCCTGTTTCCCATCACCACTGATGTTCAGCAGATCCAACTATAGAGAGAGCAGATTTCTGTTTTGTACCTTTTGGGTGGCGTCCCTCAGGAGTTTTCCTCACCCAGACCATAAATACTTGGTAGTTCTACTGTTAACTCACTGGCTGAGATATATAACTTGTTGCAGCGCTCCTTTCCTGACAGTTCTCAACGCTCAGGAGATTCATCAGATCGCTCAGCCCTAGCTGCTTACACTCAGTCATCAGGTGGACGGGATGAAGTGGCTTTCTAGGTAGGGCAGCTGGAAGAGGAGGACACACTGGCCGTCTCAGCGGTGGTTCTTATACCGAGCAGAGTGGACCTATTTTTTGCCATATTGCAAGAAGGAAGGTCACACCAAGTTCAACTGTCCTTTACTACAGGGCCGCTTCAAGCCTTCAGCACATGTCGTGACTACCACAGAGAGCACACCGACTCTGGCTACTAATTCTCAGACTCTGACTATTTTTAGTACCCCTACGGTCACCAGATCAGATGATGAGTATGCACGGTACCAGTTGTTTCTTTGGATGCAGAACTCATCCCTTAAACCGACCACCTCTACCACCACACTCGCCAAGTCAGGTACTCCCTTTGCTTATCTCTCTTTGTCACCAGCATCCACTACTTGGATTATCGATTCAGGTGTAACTGATCACATGATTGGGAATTCAGGTATCTTGTTATCCATTAAATTCAACAACTCCTTTCTAGATATAACTATTGCTGATGGATCTAAGTCTAAAGTTTGTGGTGTTGGAACTGCACATGCTTCATCAATGTTACCCTTGTCTTCTGTTTTACATGTTCTAAAATTTCTTTATAACTTATTGTCCATTAGTAGAATTACTAGAGCTTTGAATTGCTCAGTAATATTCTTTCCTGATCACTGTCTTTTTCAGGAACTTGGCACCCATCGAACGCTTGGCACAGGGAGTGGGGCAGGAGATTTGTACTATTTGATGGACAACATGGACGTATGGCATGTATCGGTGGTAGTGGAAAAGCTTTTGAAACGCACTATAAGCCGGGTCATCCATCGTTAGACAATTTAAGGAAGTTAGTTCTTGCTTTGAGTGTGAGTCATTTGGGGTGTGAGTCATGTCAGATGGGAGTATCATAGAATGCCTTATCAATCTAGAGTCAATAATCATGTTAGACATTTGTTTGAACTTGTGCATTCTGATGTCTGGGGACCTTGTTCCATAGAATCATTATTTAGTTTTTGCTATTATGTTCTATTTATCGATGATTTTTCTCATGTCACATGGCTTTACTTAATGAAAGATAGATGTGAAGTCTTTATGCGTTTTAAACATTTTTGTTCTGAGATTCACAATCAATTTGGGTTGAAAATAAAGTCTTTTAGACTTGACAATGCAAAAGAGTATTTTAATTATGAGTTTGATCAATACTTGTCCACACATGGCATTATTCACCAGTCATCATGTACTTATACTCTTCAACAAAATGTAGTACCCGAACGTAAAAATCAGTATTTATTAGATGTTGCTCTCATTTTATTATTTCATATGAACATGCCTCGACAATATTGGGGAAATGTGATTTTAACTACATGTCATTTAATTAACCATAGTCCTTCTACTGTGTTGGATGATAAAACACCCTTCTCAGCACTTTATCCATCCAAACCAGCCTTCCCCTTATCACTTCATGTCTGTGGATGTGTATGCTTTGTTCATAATACCAATCCATAGAAATCTAAGCTTGATCCCCGAGCCATAAAATGTGTATTCTTAGGATATTCTAGAACACAAAAAGGATATAAATGTTATTGTCCTATTACACGAAAATTCTTTATGTCCTCTGATGTCACTTTCTTTGATAACACATCATACTTGGCTCCACAACATAAAGATATTACTCCTAACATTGTGTCAGATGAAAATGATGATGATATATCTCATATACCTATAACCTCATCTTCCACTAGCTCATCTTCCACTAGTGATGTAGACCCTCTTAACAGTGTGATTTCAGAACATCCCCCTATTGATACACATTTTAAAGTCTACACCCGATGTTCGAAGTAGTTACTACCTCCGTCTACACTTCCAGTTTTGAACAAACACATGACTCCATTCAGGAAGTGATTCTCTAGAGATAAGAGAGAAACATTAAGGGGGTGTTTGGTTCACTAGTTTAATAGAAAACTTTTGGGAAAATGCTTGACAGTGGTATTTTTGTAAATAAAACTTTTCTGTAGGTTTTTATGAAATGTGTTTGGTTCAAAAAATTTTATAGAAAAGTTTTCTATGAAGTAGAGAAAAGAGGGGTAGTTTATAGAAATCAACTTCCTATCAAAATGGGTTGAAATCTACAAGAATTTTGACAAAACAGATTTAAAAATAAAAAAAAAAACTCTTACCCAATTTCCCATCCCCGATTAGATTTCTCGCGGGTGACTGAGGGCGGAAATTCTAAGGTTCAGTTCTTGAGCCCTCCCGCTCTCGCACCCTCCCCGCAAAATCTAGTTTCCCACTTCAAATTCGTGCATTTTTGTCTTCCTAATGCTCACTTCTTGACGCCATTCTTTTGCAGGAGCAAGCTCGATCTTCGTCAGTTTTCTCGAGAACACGATCGCTGTTCTTGAAGAATAAGTCACTGTTTAGCTCTCTATGGTACTAGATTTGGTGTTTTTTATGTTCAGTTTGAGCTGTTGGTGCATATTTCTTTTATATGTTGTTGATTTTGAGCTTGTTTAGCTCTCTATAATGCTCGGTTTGGTGTTTTTTGTGCTCAGTTTAGAGCTGTTGATGCATACTTTTGATGCAAGGTGTTTTTTGTGCTTTGTTTTGGTCAAATTTTTCTTAGGTTGAGCTAATTATTAGACAAGATGATGGTCTTTTTATAAGATTGCAAACTAATTTACAATATTCACAATAAGAAAGGCGTTCTTTATTGGAAAGTGCAACCTTCATTACAAGCGCAATGTTAAGGCGAGGCAATATGTTATTAGAATGCAATCTACATTGAACTTGTAAGTTTTAGTTTAGGCAGCAAATTTTGTCAAAAGACCTATAGCTAACCAACTTAGTACATGAAAATATCAAAGTAGGACATGAAAATACTAAACTTGTACATGATTTTTTTAAATCATTGATTTCGATCTAACCCTTGTAAATAAACTTCTAGTCCATGATACTGGCCAATCCCCTCCTTACCCATATTGGGTACAATCCCATTATAACCAACATCATGTACATGAATTAAGTGATCATTCAAGTTCTAATTTATGTAGGGGATATCGTTGTAGTAGGGACACTTCCACAATTCGTTTCGGTCTCTAACTTTCAAAGCATTAGCTCTTAGCATTATTTTTGCTAATTCCATTATATCCCACATCTCATCATGCTCTCAATCTTCATATGTATATTGAAAATAAATCCTCATAGGTTTATTTCTATGGTAGTTTTCGAGCACGCTGAGATTAAAAAACAAAGCAATTTGACATTAGGAAAATAGCAGAGTTTTCAGTTTTTTTTGCTTCAAAATACTTACCTTTAAATTTGGTGCATATGAAGATTCACCAATATCTCTAACATTCTTACTCGTGTTTTTTAACTTGGAAAATTTTGTGTTCATGGCAAGTTTAGGATAGAAGATTTTATGACATTTGAGGATGCCAAACTAGCCATTAAACTAGCTGTTAAACTAGCCGTTGTAAAGTTTCTTGTATAGTTTGCACTTTTCTATAAATGTTTCGTATGCAACCAAACAAAAAAAAAAGAAAAGAAAACAAGCTATCTCTTTTAGGTAATGAGCTCATTTTCTTGTTTTGGCCCAAACAAAGTAATTGCAAGAAATAAGAAAACTTGTACCTTTAGAGTTCTATAAATTTTTCCTATAATGTTTTATAGAAATACAAGGAAATATTTTTTTTGGTACTTTTTCTTTTCCTTTTTTTAGCATAGAAATTGAGCTAAACATCTCTAGGAAGTCTTAAAGTGAAAATTGAATAGTTTTGGTGGTGTTTTAACAAAAGCTCACAAAATGGACTTGCATAAATAACATATATTATGTTGGAATAGTAATAATATGCCCTTGAACATCCAATATAAATTATGTAATATTATTGTATTGTTAATGGATTTAATTGTTGCACACATAATTTGGGTATCATTTATATAATTGTTAGATATCCTTAGAGATTATTTTGTTGGATCATGCAATGTGATGGTCACTTGTTTAGAGCTATGATCTAACTTAGAAATTTCTTAAATTTGTGCTTAACGTATAACTAGTAAAGGATAACTTTGTTATCACATGTTATTATGCATGACAGTAATATGTGAAATGTGGTGGTGGGTCTCAACCGCCGCGAATGGGGATTCCCCGGGTGTATGTCATAAGCACGCATTGTGATGTGTGTAGCACTAAACCGCATTTGAATTTTCTAGGACAAGTCACCTAAGAGATAGAGAATTTAAATTGTTACATGGTCTCTTTGACTTGATGATATTGTCATTTCTGATTTGATAAATTTAGTATGCTTTGATATGATGTTTAAGCTTATGTAGCAAGCGCTACACAATCTGAAACGTTGGACTGCTAAATTTTATTTAGAGAAATGATAGATATCTAGATAGGATCCTGTATGCTCATTATGATGAGTTAATTCATTATGCATTCCTATGAAGTTATTAAATTCCTAACGGCATGTGGTTTTAAAAAGTATTTTTTTCAAAATTTACTTTCTTACAAAAAATAAAATATTTTCATATTTTAAAATAATTTTTATTTATGTTCATGGAAATTGCAATTTGGGCATGAGCAAATAGATGAATTGTCCTACTTGAAAAAGTTACCTAAAATAAATGATACTTGAGTGGAATGAATATAATATAGTATTTATAAATAATTAATCACATATTATGGAAGAGCTTTTATGAACAGTTGGTCGGATAGGGATTTGATTGTTAAATTAAAATTATTAATTTGATTAATAATTAGTTCTCGATATGTGACCCATTTGGTCTCACTAATGTCATTAGAAGAGGTATACATGCAATACAATTCTATTTCTATCCTTAACTGTTATGGATAAAATTTGTTAACAATTCTATTCTATCTATAATTGTTATGGATAGGGTTTTTAACAATTATGAATTGTTTAAAATTAAAATCTCTATGGCAAGTTTAATCCTATATATAGGGTTCACATGTAGCCTTATGAGAAGAAGAAAAAAACAAGAAAATAACATAAGAGAAATAGAAATTTGAGAACCTATCTATCAGTATTGCTCCTCTTCGATAACAAGTGAATTTCAGTTGGAGGCTTTTTCTCTTGAGGAATCTATTTCGAATTGATCTTGGGACAGATTATAGAAGAAATTCGGAAAGCGTTTCAGGTTTTCTTCTAGATTTTAATTAATTTTAATTAATCTACATGATATGCAAATTCCGCTGCTTTGTATGTCATATTTCCAACATGAGCTCCCTGTCAAGAACATCATAAAATGAGCAATGTTGGATGCAATCTTTTGGGGTTGTGGCTTGCATCATTGAAGATCAAATTATTAAGCTCCATCCATAAACACTGACAACTAACTAGAAAACGATCTTTCCCCAACGTTGCGGTCGTTAGGAAGCTGCCAATAGTGTCCAAAGGAAGAGAAAAGGTTGTTGACCGCTTATCTTAAATGGGTGGGAATGGGTCATATATAGGCGCACCATAAATGGGCGGGCAGATTTTGCCCATTTGCCCATTTATGACCATTTAGCAATTACTATATGGACGGATTTTTGTCCGCCTATTTAATAAGCGGGCAGCTCATTTGCCCATTTAATTATAATAGTATGTATGTATAAACTTTCAAATGGTCTTTTGCAAACTTAGAGGGCTCTTGGCAAACAAACTAAAAAAAAGTATCAAACTTACCAAAAATCCTCAACAATAAAAAAATTACAAACATCCCCTTATAAAATAGAAAATTACAAACAGCACCCAACAATTTCAAAACTACAAAAAAAGCCTCAAAATTTTCAAAAATTGTAAAAATATCATATAAATTAAAAACATACAAATAACACAAAAAGTTTAAAACCTTACGAGACATATCGTAAAAATATTAAAATTTACATAAAACAACCTAAAATTTTGAAAATTACAAGAAGTATCCTCAAAAACCAAATTAAAAAAATAAACTAAATATTTCAAATCTAAAATACTTGAATGAAAATCAAGGAAATACAAACAGCCCCAAAAGTTTTAGAATTTACACAAAACACCCCAAAACTTTTAAAATTTGACAAAAACACCCTCAAAAATTTAAAACTTGTAGATAAACCTTGAAAATTTCAAGCCTGCAATAGAAAACTGAAATCTATGAACTACAAACAGTCCCCTAAATGTTTTAGAATTTGCAAAAAACACCCTAAACTTTCAAAGTTGCAATAATTACCCTCAAATATTCAAAATTTATAAAAACATCTGTGAATATTTCAAATCTACAAATAGTACATTGAAAATCTTAAAATTACAAACATCCCCAAAAATTTTTAGAATTTACAAAACACACCCTAAACTTTCAAAGTTGCAATGAACGCCCTCAAATATTTAAAATTTATAAAAAATCTGTGAACATTTCAAATCTGCAAATAGTACATTGAAAATCCTAAAATTACAAATAGCCCTCTAAAAATTTTAGGATTTGCATAAAAACCCTAAAACACTTAAAACTTAAAAAAAACACCCTAAAAATTCAAAGTTTGCAAAAAGATCCTGACAACATGAAACCAAGAACAGTACAAGTGTTTTAGGGTTTTTATGCAAATCCCAAAATTTTTAGGGTCCTATTTGTAATTTTAGGATTTTTAATGTACTATTTGTAGTTTTGAAATATTCACCAATTTTTTATAAATTTTAAATATATGAGGGTGTTTATTGCAACTTTGAAAGTTTAGGGTGTTTGTTGCAAATTCTAAAAATTTAGGGGAATGGTTGTAATTTTAAGATTTTCAATGTACTATTTGTAGATTTGAAATATTTATAAATGTTTTCATAAATCTTGAATATTTGAGGTTGTTTATTGTAACTTTGAAAGTTTAGGGTGTTTTTTATAAATTCTAAAAATTTTAGGGGGCTGTTTGCAGTTCATAGATTTTAGTTTTCTATTGCAGGTTTAAATTTTTAGATTTTGCAACAAACACCCTAAACTTTCAAAGTTGCAATAAACACCCTCAAATATTTAAAATTGATAAAAAATCTGTGAATATTTTAAATCTAGAAATAGTACATTGAAAATATTAAAATTACAAATAGCCCCTTAAAAACTTTAGAATTTGCATAAAAACCCTAAAACACTTAAAACTTAGAAAAAACACCCTAAAAAATTCAAAGTTTGCAAAAAGAGCCTGGCAACATGAAACAAAGAAGAGTACACTGAAAAAGTTAAGAATTATAAATGGCCTCTGCAAATTTTGATTTGCAAATAACACCCTAAAACTTTCAAAAGTTTGAAAAACCACCCTAAAATGCAAAATTTTCTAGAAACTCTTTAAACATGTTTAAACTTCAGACAGTAAATTGAAAATCTAGGATTACAAATAGCCCCTTGAAAATTTTAGAATTTGTAAAAAACACCCTGAAACTTTCAAAAATTGAAATAAATGCCCTAAAACATTTTGACATTAACAAGGAACAACCTTAAAAGGTAAAAAATTACAGAGTTTTTTTCTTATAATTTCAATTTTTGAGGGAGTTTTTAGCAAGTTTTAAAACTTTAGGGTGTTTTCTGCAAAGTCAATATTTTTTAGGGTGCTACTCATAATTCCTAGATTTTTAGCATATTGGCTGTAGGTTTGAAACTCTCATGGTATTTTTTTGTAAATTTCAACTTTAGGTGTTTTTTGCAACTTTTGAAAGTTTAACAGTGTTTTTTGCAAATTCTAAAATTTTCTAGGGGCTGTTTGTAATTGTAGTTTTCAATTTAGTATATGTACGTTTAAAGACTTTTCTGTAAGTTCTAAAATTTTAGGGTGTTTTTTGTAACTCTTTAAAGTTTTAGGGTGCTTTTTGCAAATCTAAATTTTTTAGGGAGTTGTTTGTAATTCTTAGATTTTCTGTGTACGGTGTTTATTTGGAAAATTTTAGGAATTTTTATAAATTTTGAATTTTAAGGGTGGTTTTGCAAGTTTTAAAACTTTTTGGGGGTGTTTTCTTTAAGTTTCTTAATGTTCCTGGGCTACGCGTAATTTATAGATCTTGCACTATTTGTTGCATATATATACTTTCAAAGGTCCTTTTGCAACTTTTTAGGGGCTTTTTGTAAACTTTCAAGGGCTCTTTGTAAACATTTAGGGGGTTTTTTCAAACTTTTGGGGGGTGGGTTTTGAAATTTTAAGGGGTTATTTGCAAACTTTCAAGCTTGCATGTTCTCACGCGTGCTTCTTTCAAAAATAGACAAAATCCTCTTTTTTTGATAATTTTGAACTCTTGAGGGTGTTTTTTACAAATTTTAAACTTTGATGGTGTTTTTAACAAATTCTAAATTTACAGTGAGTTGCTGGTAATTTCCAGATTTCATATGTTATTTGTAGGTTTTGAAATTTCAGGGTGGTTTTTGCAATTCTAAACTCTTAAGGGTGTTTTTCATATATTTTTTTAAACTTTGACAGTATTTTTTGCAAATTTGAAATTTACACGAGGCTACTAAAAATTTTTAGATTTCATGTGTCTTTTGTAAGTTTAGAAATTTTTGGGAGTTTTTTTTATAATTTTGAACTCTTGAGGGTTTTTTTGTAAATTTTGAACCTTTGAGGGTGTTTTTTTGTAAATTCTAAACTTACAGGGGGCTTAATTTTATATGTCCTTTATAGGTTGTTAAATGTCAGGGTGGTTTTACTACTTTACATCCTTGAGGATGCTTTTCGCATTTTCTAAAACTGTGAGGGTCTTATTTGCAAATTTAAAAATTTTAGGGGCTTACTATAAGTTTCATGATTTCATGTGTAACTTGTGAAGTTAGAAATTGTTGAGAGTTTTTTTTGTAATTTTAAACTTTTGAGGGTATTTTTGTAATTTTTAACTTTGGGTTGGTTTCTATAAATTTTAAATTTTAAGGGGCTATTGATAACTTTCAAAATTTATGCGCATTGGTTGTTAGTTTACCTTTATAGGAATAGCCTGCCCATTTATGATCCATTTATTTTTAATAGAAACAATACTTACCCATTTATGCCACATTTAACTAAATGGGTGAGTTTAGATGTGTCATTTAGTAGGTGGGTATGGGTGGCAAATGGGTTTGGGTTAATTTTGCCATCCCTAGCTTATTAGTATGGAAACTAGGGTTGAAGAAGCGCCCCATGCTTTTAGTGAATGTACTGAAACAACATATAATAGTATATTTATTTCACTAGTCTGTTTTTCGTTGGATCTTTTGGCAAATATTATTTTTCTTTCTTTAGAAAATTATGTTAAGATTGTGTCGTACAATTTCTTTTATTTGAGTAATAACAAACATTCATTTAGATCTAATTTATATTTGAGATAATTTGTTCAGGTTTGTAACAGTTAGAATCAAGTTCGATGAGTAAATGAATGAAATTTAGCTCAAAATGAGCCATCACCAGATTTTATCACTGATGAAAAGCTCGGATCATAATGAATGATGTTGATCATTGATGAGGTCCTTGATCATTGATAATCTAATTTTACAGAAAGGAATTTATCATTGATGAGAGTACGATCACCGATGATAAAAATTAACGAGCCTTTTCAATATATGATGAGCTCGAGGACTCATCAATGAGCCACAATTCATCGATGACTTAGGTCACTAATTACAAAATTTTAGATTCAATCTTGATTATCCTAAACATAATAATTTTAAGTACAAAGAGAGGAATTCAAAAACTAAAAGTAAATTAAATTAGCTTCATCTAGTCTTAGATTCTTAACAAGAATTAGCTATTCATATTACAAAATAAAAATAAAAAAATTTATACTAAAAAGCATTAAAAATAAGAAAGTAAATCTAAACTACTAAGCAAATAAAAAAGAAAGAAAACCTACTGTATAAAGCAGAAAAATAACGAAAATTAAAATCTACACTATAAATCACTAAAAGAGCAAAAAAATAAAATTTTATTATAAAGCATGAAATAAATCTATACTACAAAGTAATAAATCTAATCTACCAAACATAAAATTAAAAAGCTAAAACATGTAAAAACTGAGAAAGAAAATAAAAAGAGGAAATAAAGACTTAAATTGTAAGGGCTTGACTCATTGAGAAGTAAATCTTCATCACTAAAGGAGAAGGAGAAAGAAAATGAAAAATGAGGAATTTTTTTATTTATTGCAAATAAAAAGTTTACAATTTAAAAGTTATTCTCAATTAAGAGTAACCTTCCTCTCTAAAATGGAGTTCACAAAATTTTACACATCCCAAACCCTCACTCTACTCTCTTATTTATAGCCTACATCATCAACCATAACCCATAGATTAATCTTAGGCTCCAAGAAATCAAAATCAGCCATTGATGTATTCTGTTACGAGCTAATCATGAGCTAATCAATGAGCTCATCGATTAGTTTGTAATAGCTTCACAACAAATTTATTGACTTTGTTGACCTTGTCTTCTTGGGCTTCTGGGCTTCTTCTGGGCTTCAATATGTGCTTGAAAAATGAGAGAAATTTTAAGCTTTTATTCGATACTTCTTCATTAGCTACAGATTAAGATAAAAAATATTATTAGCAAATATATTTATTCAAAAAATAGAAAATAAGGTTATAAAAGTATAATTAAATATAATGATTAAATACTCTCACACCTAAGCTTTTGCAAGTCCTCTAGCTAAAGAAGAAAATGAAAAAGAAGGAGAAAGAAATTCTAACTCACTTTCGCAGGAATCGTGATTGTATTTAGCGCATACAACAAGCTTTAAACTCTAAGTTATCCTTGAGGACATGTTATAATCTCCTGAGGATTTGCAGTGAATTTACTCATAAAATTTGGTCAACTTGCCACTTTGAAGAAATTAATATAGAATTAGTTCACTTGATATCTTTAAACAATCTAATTAAAACTAGATTTTATTAAAAAAAAATTTATGCATCATTACAAAGTAAATTTTCTAGAAATTATTTTTATTATAGTTATACAAAACTAAATTCAACTTAGGAATTTTATTTTAAAATTCTAAAAGGAACATACAACTCTTTGTTTCAATCAATTCCCAAGCTTCTTGATCATTATATATATA